>JAQIXW010000291.1:0-35851 GCA_034700685.1 Willowsia buskii
AAAGAAGTAAAAGGACCACTGATTGTTAAATTCTCAAAATTTTCTTTAATCGGAAGAGATGTAAAATTCTCAGGCCAGTCAGCTATAGAAAGTAAGTACATATGTACGTGGAGCACGCAGCTTGAATTTGCTAGGTTGAGATTTTCTATAAATTCTTCATATGTTTTAGCCCTAACTGTTATTTTGCATTTCAAATCTGTTTGATTGAATATATCATGAATGGTCTGTGTTGCTCGAGGTAACACACTTTCGATTACTGAGGATTCAGAGGACATTTTTTCTGCAATTGAACTAATTTGAATATTGCGACTTGCTGTTGTTACATTTGTCATTTCTGTAGTTGATAGTTCTTTTAACTCATCGTCAGTAGAATTAATGGTAAGCGCTATAGTACTAGCTTTTTGTTGCTCTGTGGCAGAAGCTGCCATTTGTTTGTTTGTAGGCGCTACTACAATATAAATTAAAACGAAAAGTATTCCTGATACCGTCATTATGCAAACAATATAAAGTAAAAATATTCCTACTTGTTTTATCGTGCAAGAATCAGCCTCTAAATTAATGACCTCGTTTTGATCTTTCAAAGCAGCTGTCTCGTCTTCATCCGAGTCTAAAATATTTATTGTTTGTGCTGCTGTTGGCTGTGATTGGGATTCTATATTGCTCTGTAATTTCTGTAGAAGTCTATTGTGAGCATCTTTTAGAATAACTGCTGCTCCTGTTTGTTTTTCTTCCTCTAGAGCCTCGAGTATAATATTATATAATCCCACTTTTGTTTGTAAAATCTTGTAAAGAAGTGTTGCCTTCCGTGTGTTCCCCAACTTAAAGAAAACATATTAAGTGAAAATTGTCGTTTGGAACAATTATATTATTGCATTACACCCATGTTTTAAATTCAATATTGATTACCTGGGATTCTATCGACTCCAACTCTGTTTGGCTAATAACACTTTTTGAGTAAAGAATGGCCAGTAGTGAGGAGTGCTGAACAATTGTGTTTTTTGCAAGCTTATCAAGATTTTCTACAAATAAGATTTCTTCCAACGATGTCATGGCTTCCAGTCATATCTTCTAAATGATCTTTTAAGTCAATGACAAAAATTAATAATAAGATTCGTTACGATTTATTTGTAATCAAAAGTAAGAAACGTTGTACCTAATTTGTACGCCATTAACCATCTTATGGTTTGGCTGTTTACTAGGGGTAATTCAATTTGAATCTCATTACATGTTCCCTAATCAAACGTTTAAAATTAAGCATAATACTAATTTGTAGATACATAAATATTTGAGTAATAAATGAAATTTTTAAAACCGTCACCTACCACAGGTCTCTTTTGTCAAAGACGGAAGGTTTCTGGTAAATCTCGTGATATGATCTTTCCATGCGGAAATTGCACACTACCAATCCATAATCCAAGAATTAAGTCAATTAGTAATTAGTAAATTCCTCTATTATTACAGTGTCTCCATTGGGAGAACAGTCTATTTGTACTGAAATGGTTGTGACACTTAAATAAAGTCGACTTTCATTTTTTCATGTCACTTTCTACATCAAACCAAAAACAACTTTATAATTTTAATTGTGTTGCCTAAAATGAGCAACATTTAAAGTTTGTTGTAAAATTTCTCACGTCAAAATATTTCAGAGGAGCTGAAATGTGTTAGCCATAGCATATGACTTTAGTTTCTTAATAAATAAGAAGTTAAAACGATTTAGTTATAACAGTATCCCGCTTGATGAAAATGACACATGCTCCGTTTATCTTTTATGAACGTTTGGCTCGGACTACTTTTAATATTTACAGGAAGAAAAGCCGATTTGTCTCATGCAAAAAATTATATACGACGATGAGAAGGTATATACCCATGTGGATATGTTTAGTATGATTGTGTACAACGTGTGTATATTGGGTAAGGTACAAATGCAAACAATTTGTTGGGTTCTCCTGTAAATTTGTGAAATATACAACGCTGTCATCCTCTCCACAGAAATATTAATAGCACATGGTATGTAAAAATAACATGCATCTTTAATTACCTAGTACAATTTAATTGGTAAGGTATACGCTTGTAACGGAGTCTTGTGAATGTAATAAAAAATGATTTGGGTTGGTAATCTGTGGTTTCCACACAGCATCAGAATATCAGCGAGTTTACACACAACATTATCATGCCAGACTACCAAGATAAAAACTGAGTCAGTCGTCTCATGAATGAAAATCTATTTACAGACTGCTCGTTACGATTTTTTTGGTGAAAAAAACCAGTGGTCAGTTTTTCAAGTCATCAATATGTTTTTCTATAACAGTTTAAAATTTATATTACTTATAACAGTATTTTCAGGAATATCAATATAATGACAAGAATTTACGTAAAATCATATTTGCATACAGCACTTGCCTGCAATTGATCGCATAATAGTGTATGTATTGTTAGCACGCTCCTCATTAGAAAGAAGACAAACTTGCAGCAAAACGTTATTTATTGTTTGCGATGTTAACCTGCATTGAAACACAAATGACTGACTGGGGAAACTGTAAAAACATAAGTTGATGCTACTGAAAACATGATTACACAATGTTAAATACAATTTCATAATTAGTATAGGATAGTTATTTACCATATGACATATCATGACTTATTTACTTTTTCATCAGTAATTACATGGCATGGTATTATAACTAGTGTTTAGGTACCACACATGTTCCTGGCTGGTTCCAACTTTGATGGCAATAATACCTTTTCATAATAATGAGTATTTTATACACTTTTCTCTCCGAGTTAATCATATAAAAATAAAACCCATAAAGATCCGTAACAGAAGTCGAATGGTAGAAACAAATTACATGTTAGAGTCATTGCCTCGCCGAGTTTATCTTTTCCCAGAACTCAAAAATATCAGTAATCATTTCGTTATCTACATTTTTCATAGTTGTTCATGCATTTTTTTTATATCAAAGTAGGGATTATAATGTTAGGTATAGATACAAATTTTTTTTAAGTAGTAAGTTCTGTTCACTTTCTACCAAATCGCAAAGCTTACCGTGTGTGATTTTGTACGTGTATCATGTATGCACGGTATGCTGGAATCTTATCTTTAACCAAAATAATGTTACACAATAAAAAAAAGATTGGAGCCGGTCGTTATTGTGTGCGATGCTACTTTGTTATTTGTAAAACATTTTACCACGTAAAGGTATATGAGCCATCATCCACTCCAGAATATCGAATACAAACACCAGACTAAAAAACAATTACTTGTAGACGAATTTAGTTGGACGGCGTCACTTTGTAGTAATTTTTCGGAAAATAATATTAAGTTTTTAAATCTTCAAGCAAGCGATTGCATAAGCAATACTAAAACAAAAAATGAATCAAGCCGCTCGCATGGAAAATGCAATGGAAGTGGAAGAAGATGGTAAATTAAAAATTGACATTAATTTCAGCACAAAAAATTGTAAATGCTTTATTTTGTATTTCATTTTGTTTAAGGTGCTGAAAAGGTGAAGAAGCAGGTATCGAAATCATTGATTGTTGGAGAAAAGGGTACGATTTTATTGAATGCTATATTTATATTTTCTTTGTCCAATTGTAAGTAAATTTTTGATGATTGGCGTTTAATCGACAGAATGTACATTTGGAAAGATTGTGACCACCATCATGGAAACTCCTGATCATGAACAGCTAGTTGATTTGTGGGTTGCAATTGCAAACGCTTTGGATACACCAACCTTAAAGAAGATGAATATTAAGCGGGAACTTTCCAGAGAAATTAACCATTCCACTTTGGCCTGTTCTATAGAAGAAATTATTTCTGAGTGGCGATGCCGAGCTGCAAGCAATGCAAGATTAGTTGACTTGATTAAAGTTTTTAAGAGAAATAACCTAACGGGAATTGTTGACGCTTTGGTCGAGGCCTTTGGAACGATTCCAGATGAAGTAGATCTGCGCTAATGAATAATATTTTCAAGTTTTCTCTGTTTCATTTTTAAATTATTACTAATTATTACAAATTATTACTTGCTTCTTTATACATTCATTTTTATATCAATAAAGAAACTGATTTATTTAAGTTATAAAATTAATCCGCACGATTTTTTCAGAATCTGTAATTATGTGTGCATTTAATTATTAAGCCTAAATCATATATTTATTTAAATGAATGCAAATTCAATCGTTCAAATCATTCATTTCTAACCATCAATTCCATAAGAGAAAAAATGCTGTTTTTTACATAACATTTGTAAAGTTATGAAAAAAGCAAGAAAGATTTTGATAACAGCTGTTATTCATTGAGATTCCTGATTATCGATAAAACAGCGATGAGTGATGTTTTGGATAATCATAAAAACAAGTAACACGTCATATCACACGTACACACAGCGATACTCCGCACAAGTTAGCAAATCAACAAGTGCACAAAAACAAGCATGCTGGCTGGTAGTGACAATCTGGCTTTCTTGGCAGTAGTCGCCAGGTTTCACTGGTCTTTTGCAAAAATTTAATGTAACAGATTTATTTATTTGTAGTGTAGTGATAACTGCAAAATCACCATGGAAACATTGCATATCACTGAGGAAAAGTTTGGAAATATGGAAACGAAAGCAGCAGAGAGAACACAACTGCTACGAATTTTCCCAGAGGAGGTAAAAATATATTGTGCAATAATTGTTTTTGTAATGCTACCTATTTAATATTTTCATTTCAAATTTATTATATTTCATACTTATTTATCCATATGCAGCTGGGACAGTTTTATTTTGTTTTACAATATTGGCAGTAGTTTATGATGACAAATTATATAGCTTGTCCATAATAATTAGTTTTGCTTTTTGACAGATTTGGGTTGAAATTTTGAACACCTGTGAAGACGCAGACACCTTGATTGCCTGCTCAGGTGCATCTGTCTTTTGGAGGAATCTCTTGGAACCACGGAGGACTCAATATCTCTTCCCCCAGGTTAGTAGCCAGCAAAAATTTTAATTGGGGATTAGTTAGATTCAAAAAATTAATTTATGTAATACAATTATTATTTTAATGTTCAGGTCTTAAGGATACTCACCGACCAGAGATACTTGACCTCACGTCACTCCGCTGACTTCCTCGGTCTCCGCCTAGTTTGCAGCAATTGGCGACTCGGAGTAAATCACCTCCTTGAAACTCCTCCCCACCGAAATTCCCTCCAATTCCAAAATTATTCTCATAATCGAAAGAGCGAATTCGCCTATTCAAGTTATATCCGTCTCCACTTATCCAGCCATTCACAAAAATGGATCAAGCTAGAATCCGAGCTCCTCCCACTTCTCGACTCCCCCCTCTACAAAGACGGCTCCTCCCCATTTCCCACCAGAACAATAGAAATATTTGGAAATCGTCTTCATCCTTCCATTTTCCCACTCCCGCCACAGAATTTTCAAAATAATTCTCGGTCATGGGATGAAAATCTTTCCATTTTGGAAGAATTCCTGGGAAAAGCTGGTCATCACTTTTGGAGCGCCATGATCTCCATAGGTCTCGATGGCTTGAGCACGATCACTCCACATCTATGGTACTGCTTTCTCTGCGAGCTGGTGTCCCTCATGCCGAACCTCAAGTCCCTCTTCATTATCAATGGCGCCTTCAGCGGAAGGTCTGATTTCCAAGGGCTGAATAATCGTTTGGAATTCCCGGAAATGAAGATGCTTGAACTCCTCAGCATGGAAAATGTTCCAGAGTCTGTGATGAAGTCCATTTGTGTTGCCAACAGCAACATAAAAATTTGTATAATTCGTGGGATCACTCGAGCACCTGCAATTTTAAGAGGCTGGCCAAGATATATGAACCACGGGTTATCTCAGCCATTCGATTTTGGTTGTCTGCAGGACCCAGAAGTGGTGTGCGCTTCGGTTCAGATATCTGAATATTTTCAGAGATTTCCGGACAATTGGAATTTGAAGGTGCTTCGGGTGGATTTGTCCATGTTCCCATCTCTCAAATTGCCACATATTTTTGAGAAGTTGGAGACCTACAAAGAGACTTTGACTGAGCTCCAGTTATCTTTGCCGGCTTATCAAGAGGAATTTGTGGATGATGATAAGCTCACTCTTTGGGAGCGTTCAAGGTCTCAGCTTCATTTGCCAAAATTGAAAAGGTTAGAAATGGAGGTGAGGAATATTTGCTCGCTTGACTTTCTTTTGGGATTGGGGTCACTGGAGTATCTGAGTTTCCAGACGAATCACAATGAAACTTCTCCGACCAACGGGATTCCTTTGATTGAGTATGAGTGTTTAGACTTTTTGAGAAGTAATATTTGGGAAAAGATTCCCAGTCTGCTGAAAGTTGAGATTAAGTTCAATTCTAGATCCAGATTGAAGTCTTACAGTCGAAGGGACATCTCATGCCCGTAGCTGAAAGTATTTTGTCTTAAAATGCAATCAAAATTTAGTACAAAGAAATAGTTTTACTTTTAACCTAAATCTGGTGGTTATAAAATTCTTTTATAAATGTTTGTGCCATTTGCGAAATGAAGCTAAAAATCCTTTTATTGAAATGATTCAAAAAGCGAAAGTGTTTAATGTTAATATGTTTATATAAAAGAATATTTCGTTAGAACAAGATTTACCCTATTGACTTTTTGTAACTTATTTCATAAATATTTATATTATAACCATATAATTATGATTATTCCAATAAGAGTATATTAAGAAGCAATTTAAATAAGATACCAGGGTAGAACGAAATTTACACTTTTGAATAGACTATAACCAATCCAGATTTTTATCATAAATGAACACAATATAGGTTACTTTATATAATACAACATTGTACATTGAAATGCGTTCTATCCTCGCCTTGAAACTTGCCAGTAAATTATGTTTTGTATCATGTGGACATTATTTTTATTTGGACATAAACTACATAATTGAAATTTGGTCCCTGCCATTGTCGGAACTACTGAACAAAATGTAATGCTCACAAATTGACAAAATTAACAATCAGGGTTACTGCCTTGTACATATAAATATTTAAAAAATTTTCTTCTAAAATTTCAACCTCACCTCCACAGCGGATATTCCTTCCAGCGCAATATCATGTTTCCCTTTCAAATTTCCTAAAGAAAGAATATTAGATGCTCATTATATTTATGACATTTTGAAGCCGAAAAACAATTTATTCTCAAGCTTTCAATCGCGATCATCGTCAGGAGACAACTAAGATGAAACAAGAATTGAAGTTACATTCGAAAATTTGTACAGTGATCAGAATTAATTCAATAAGTTTGATTACATGAAGATGACCAAATTATATCTGGAAATTGTTATAACGATTTGAGAAGGTATAAGGTTGCGAATGCAGTATATTATTTGGGCAACTTTCAAAATCGGTTTTGAATAATATGCCTACTTTCCACACAAAATATATGAGTTTTTGAAACGAAACTCTTCGTACACCGCTTAAAAATAATTGCACGCTGTAGTTGGATATGCTAAATGAAATTTAACGGCTGGAATGTGCATGGGTACAACTAAACATTACTGCTCAAAAAGTCGTTTATTAACTGAGCAATTTTAAAAATTGGTCAACCCGTATGATCAAAATTGATTGGTACAACGGTTTGAAAATAGTAAAGCCAACTGAATACAATGATTTGATATTTTAGGACTATGTATCTGACCAGTTTGAACGGGAAATATGTGTACTGCGAAACATTACTGCTCAAAAGGTCGTTTATTAACTGAGCAATTTTAAAAATTGGTCAACGCGCATGATCAAAATACTTCTGGTGAACCTGTTTAAAACTGTCATGCTGCTGTGGCTTTACTCGATAACGCGTGTCGGTGGTGTTTCAACAGTTTGCATTCATATCTGGTTTTGCTTGCAGTTGGATTTCCATTTCTAATAAGCCGTCAAATAAAGGGCACGGCGAAATGCGTGGGACTTTGGGAATCATAATTGCCACCACCTCCGTGAAAAATGACTCAAACCATTTCTGGTCTCAAGCTGTCATGCTGCGCTGGCTTTCCTCGATAACGCGTGTCGGTGGTGTTTTTATCATTGTAAACAAATTTGATAATATTAAAACAGCCCCTAAGCAATTCAGGTTTTATCACATTGTAAATTGAAGCGTGCTCTCTTCTAGTCTTAAAACTTGCCAGTATGTTATCTCTTGATTCATCCGTAAAGTATTTGTATTTGTACAAAAGCTATACTATGCTAGTCAGCTCAATATTGCATAAAAGTACACAACCAAAACTAAACATTTATCCCCAATTTACCACATCGGGAGCCAAAATTTAGGGACCGTTTACAAGTTTTTTAAAGAATTTGTGTACATGGTCATTACTGCAAGCTATAAATGTCCAATTAACTTTATCATTTGTATGGATAACTTTATGTAACAAGGAAAATATCTTTCATGGTTTTGAAGTCGTTTATATTAATCAATTGAATTGATTTTTTTGGATATCCAAAGCTTGAGGTGCATAGTTTTATGGCGGATTATATTTTACAAACTAAGATGCTCAAAGATAAGTCATTTAATGTTTCTTAAGATAGTTGTTAACGTAGCTGGTAGTAAATGCATATAAAATTGTACATGCAATTAGTTCCATTTAATTTTAGTAGAGATCAAAAACAGTTCAGTCTGTAAGTTTCTGGAAGCAAACTATTATTCAGTGTCTTGGTTCTGGTGCATGAGGAAGGGCATACAATGCTTCCAAATTCCGCAAATAATACGCCTGCTATATATTTACTTGCGAGTTGCGTGTAATTATACGCATCATTTTAACGTTTTCCAACTCCAATATGGACTTTTTTATCCGATATTTTCACACGCATAATTCGGATTTTCAGGTACCATTCACATTAAAAGTGCTCAGAATGGACATAACATGTAACCGATTATAACAAGCAACATATTAGAAGATTGCTGATAAATTGGCCTACAAAACAAGCCTAAATTGCATTGTCTGGCACAGCTGTGTCACATTTTACAGACATTTTTCTCATCGTTTGGAAGTTGTATTATTTAACAGGGCATTAATTAATTGTTCTGCTTCCGTTAATTAACAGAAGTTGTTGCTGTATTAATGCTTTATTTGGACCTATAAATAGTTCGGTATATAGAATTTTAATGCTCTTTCTAGCAAGTCTACACTTGTTTCTAGAAGTGCTGTTTGTCAGATGTTATGAATTTTTTAAATATGTGCCTTAATTTTGAAAAGGCTTTTCTAACATAAACGCGATAGCTCACGCTAAACTCAATGTATTGAAAACCTAGTTAGTGAGTTTTGTAGAACAAGCAAAACTGAGAGGGGGATGTTTCTTGGTTTTTTAAAATTTAGTTCCAATTTTCACAAAAAATGAGAATATTACGTTGATATATGAATTTTTATGTTAAAATATTTTTTACTGCATCGAAAATCATGTTATCATGTACAATATTCCGAATACTACGGCAAAAGAAGCGTCTTAGCATGATACATAGTCATGCAAAATATCAGAATTTTCTTGATAATCTACAAAAAGAAAACTGAATTTTTTCAATTTTTCAGGTTTTGCTAATTATGAGGTTTGGCCTGCACCAAAAACGGAAAACTTAGTATTTTTCGACTTCCCTTAAGAAACTGATCATAATTAAGACAAAATTTGATGCAAATAGTGCCTTCCTTTGTACAAGAGTTATTTAACATTATAATCTTACAACAAAAAAATGCAGGGTTACTGGTATTTATAAAAATGTTATTTACAGAATTGTTATTTTTCTTGTGCTAGATAGTCAATAGTTGACATACTATTTGATTTACTGGTTTCATCAATCTCCTCGTTTTCCGAACACTTCAAACACAAATTCAATATTTTAAATAAGAATTCTAATTATAAAATCGTTTACCATTTGCTTTAGTGTCGGCGCAATAAAGTTTTTTCATATCAAAAATAGCTAAAGCTAGTTTTATTTGTTGTTCGGTTACGTCTCCATAAAATTTTTCACTCGTGGTGTTAGGTATTGCAGGGCTTATTGCCTCCGCAACCACACCGCTACCCTAACTGCGTCATCCTCTCTACTTCGCCGAAAATACGTTTCATAAAAGCTAATATTGTATACAGAACAAACAGCTTCGCTGAAAAACAATTTATATAACAAAACAAAAAGTTCCTGGAGTAGATACTGTTTGGTAGCTCAGGTCAGTACAATAACTAGTGTAAATGTAAAGCTTCTGGACTTTCGGAGTGTCGCAAACCGCCCCGACACTATTCTACTTATCAAAAATTATTGCCACGAAGACTAATCCTTTCGGAAGGAAGGGACGATTTAAATTAATCATAGTAAATAATTTTGGGAATAGCTGATTAGTTGCAGACCAGTCAACAAATCAGAATTTTTAGGTGAAATATTACCAATTCACTTGTCCCAATTTATTCAATAGTTCTCAGGATCACTGCTTGCCTTCAAATAGTTAAGTTTATCAGCCTAGTTAGTGCATTTAAGAAACTGCTAAATCGAATCAGCAAGTTAAAGCCAGCAGCATTAATACTTTAAACATTTTCAACTTTCTTTCCTTCATATATAAGCAGCATAAATCAGGTATTTTGTAGAGTTAATTGGACTTAAATATAATTCGCTGAGTAAATAAGTCATATAACCAGCATCCGGAACAATTGATTAAACATTGTAATCATCAGTCCAAAAAAATCTGCAGCTTAAATACGTCATATGACAAAGTATTACAACGTAATAATCGCAACACGAGGCAGTATAGGAACTTGAACTAGTGCAAGTATTTATAGCAGTTCGTCGATTGTCGATGATTAGACATACATTAACAGCACACACAATGCCATGTTGTGTTATTCTACATATGAAAAATCGACCGCAGCATGAAACAGTATAGAGGTTTGAACCAGCCCGAGTAATAAATAGATATTTTCCCGGGAATATTGTGACATTTTAAGTTCTCCGCAATACACTCCGGAGATAATAAGTTTTTTGACAGAAGCATTGTGCTTATGGCGACGATAAAATAAACTGTCAAAACAAGTTGTGTAATTACCGGTAATTATTTTTAGCAAACGTGTGTCAACATGTTTTGTTCAGTAACTGAAAATAGTACTGTGGCCATTTCTATGCATAAGAAAGCTTGTTTTTCTGCTCGAGTGAGGAGTTGGTTGTTTGCTTGTCAGGGCACGTTTTACTGCGTATTCTATTTTAAATGAAAAGCTAGAGATTTAAGTAAAGTTTCATTCTTTTAAAAATCACACTAATTAAACTTTAATTTGTGCAAAGTGACGACTGCTGCGAGATCAGCAATTAAAAAATATTTAAAATAAATCTTTCGTACAACTTTATATTTAGGAGAAAACTTGTTTTTATTTTCGGTGTAGTGGGAATGCCAAATTTTCAAATGTAATGTGTGATTCTGATCGCAACATGAAGCAGTATACAGGGATGAACTAGCGCGTGTATATATATATAGTATATATTTCACACATCGATACTTTGACATTTTAAGTTCTTCGTAATGTTCTTATGGTAATGGAAAACGAAAACATGCATAATAAAGCAGTAAACTGGCTCGTATAGAACTGGGAGGAAATCCAGAACTGGCAAACAAAGCTCAAGCAACTTATACTTATATTGCAGAAGTTAGCAAACCATTCTGGCATTCTGAATTTACCGTGATATAACTTGTTCGAAACTACAAAAAGTCAATTTCTGTTAAAATGCAAAATCTATTCATTATTTTCATTTTATTAATTCTGCATTCAATCCGAGCAGAAATGGCTACAATTTCCAACTTGAATGAGCACTTGAAATTGTTCTCTTACTGCCTCATTCACATCATCAACTTTGACGGGTTGGATTTCGTCCCTTTCCACAACACAGTGATATTAACGCGCTACCGCATACGGCGTCCTCAGTTCATCAACAGTAATCTTGAAGAGGTGGCCGACAAAAATGGCATATACAGAGAAGTCCTACACCGATGGGAATTCTTTCTCAAAATGTTGTCAAATGATCAGCCTCAAATATTCCAATACGATCAGAAATCCCAACTCAAATCCAAGGCAAACCTCACTCATAACGTTGATATCCAACAACAGAGGAAAATATTCATTGCGGCCGACTACTCAAGTAAATCGAAACCTTGGTTGTGTGAAGCCCACGTCTACTTGAAACCTCCGTCGCCGAATGACAAAAGATTTGAGGATTACTTCTTTCACGTGAAAAGTCCACAGTGGCAATCACTCTTAACACCAACAAGCTTCATCGAATTCTGGAAGCTGCCCATCCAAATCTATCGTGGAAACGTTAAAAAGGCAATCTATGAAATGAGGAACATCCCATTAACCAGACCGACGTTCACTGTGATGCTTGTCTGTAGTGAAAACAAAACTGTTGCTCTGCCATGGTACATAACTTTATACGGAAATCGAGTAACCAGCACTTCAGTTTTTCACATCATGGTTTTTGGCTTGACTTCACTACCTAATAATATGGCCGCCATAAATGAAGGAAAACAGTTGTCCCTCGGTAGAGTTTCATCGGAGAGTTGCTCTGAGAGAGAGCCTTACTCACATTTTCCACTAAATTTAAAACAAACTCAGAGCATTGCAAGTCTGTCAAAGGCATTGCCTGTTAGTGAAGACTTCACAATTGAAATAGTTGGTCAGTGGGCTTTCAATCATTATTTGAAAATGGCAACTCGCTTTGGTGTTTTTAAGGAGCATAACTTCACATTGCACCAGGAGACATTACCGTATAGTACTTATTTGTACTTTGAGTATCTTCAAGTTGCCATATTTGGTTCAGTTTTTAAAAATGTCACTTTTATACTTAAGAATATTAGAAAGAGTCGGCATGACTTGGGGTATAACAGAGACCTTTGCAAATTCTTGGGAAAGAAAAAGAAAGCATGCGACTGTAACTGGGAAGCTGGTGTTTTATCTTACATAGAATCTGGCCTTTCTGTTTCATCACCAGTCAACTCACACACTCACTTCAAGTATCACGTTCGACCAGAAAGAATGCGATTCGTAAGTTGTGGAGAGCTCCCGACCAGTCACGCCATCCCGCTTGTACATTTAATAAATTCGCTTGACTTGCCTTCATGGATTGCAATATTTGTTTCACAGGTTAGTAGTTTTGCTGTTGTCGTGCTAGTTAAATATATAGGGGAAGATTTGCAGACTTTAAGCGTCAGAAAATATTTAGCACTTCTACTTATTGTTCCAGTGGAGCAATCTGTTGCATTTTTCACAAAGTTAGGAAAAGTGCACTTTATTCGCTTACTTTTGGCTACTTACATAATTGCCTGGGTTTTCCTATGCAACTTTTACAAGGGCGATAACATAATAAACCTTACAAGTCCATTTCCACCGGTTCCTATCAAGAATTTTGATCAACTGGTCACATTTAATATATCCACAATAACCATTTCAAGTAAGGTTTCGTGGTTAAATTTGAAAACATCTAAGAATGACACGTATATTCCTCCCTTCATACACCATGTCAAAGAACCAGACCATGCGTCCTCGATTCTATATTATATAGCCGGGTTGCATGGTCATTGGAACGAAGTTCCTGAAAAAAGGGAGTTTTGGAACAACTTGAACGCTGCAGAGCAAAAATATTTGAAACACACAAGCCTGCCAGAGCATCCAGAGATGCTAGAGACTCCAGATAACAAGTCTGAGTGGAAAAGTACTCTTAACTTTATGGTCCGATTATGCAAAAGAAAGGCTTCCGCATTTGTTTTAATGGAAGATACGGCATACCTAGCTCTTGCGGGATTAAAGGAAAATGGCATTTCAAACTCACATTTGGGAGTGGACAAGCTTGTCGACATAACTAAAGGATATGCTCTACGAAATACATTCTACCCATTTGTATTGCAAAGACTGGAGGGATTACAGACTTCTGGGATTTTTAACTACTGGTACAAAGCTCAAAGCGAGTACATCATCAGCTATGGTCACCGAAGTGGACGCGTGGCTTCAACTGAGGATCAAACGGGTAAATCGTCCGTTTTTGGTCCTATATTGGCTATATTTTTGATCATTCCTGCAGGAATTGGTGTAGCCTCTTTGTCACTTGTGATTGAAACGGGGTATACTTTTTGGCTTCAAAACAAACAGGTGGTTGTATTTTGGATGGTTAATCTCCTTAAAATAGTAAGATCAGGATATAATTTTACCTTCAGGTGGCTAGTCTCAAAAATTTGCAGTCGACTTAACTAAGGTTGAGTTCCTATGAAAAAATATATTTTAATACATACATATGTGGATCCTTGCGATAAAAAGTTGAATTGAAATAAGTAAAACGCGTTGTTTACAAAAACCATGTATGCACACAGCAGCATTTTTTAACACTTCATAATATATCATACATTACAAACTTGGTTATTAAAATATTAATTCCGAATTATTATATTTTAATCGCAAAAGGATTACATTTGCGTTTATGAAATAAAATTGTACTTGGTTTAAAAATAAATTTGTAATTGATCAATGAAACAGAAACATTCTTTAACCTCGTAAAGGTTTTTCTTTTAATATATCAGCATATTATGTATTTACACCTGGTTTCCTTAATCTGCTGGGTGAACTTACTCACAATGGGAGTGCACGAATTTCTCCGTTTTGGATTTGAATAATTATTTTTCTGTTGAATAGAGCATCATCGAAAACCTATAAATATAAAATTTCGCGACGCAACTCTCAACCGTTTTAAAATCTACAGTTAAAATAGTAAATTATTCAAATTAGTGCTTGGTATTATTCGCAGTAATTACCCTTATGGCACGAACCCAGCTCACGCAAGTATTGCAGAACTTCGCTATTTTGGTTCCGCGTGTAAACTTTTGCTAATGCTGAACACTGATGATTGTAGATTGCAGAGTGATTACTTGGTATTGTGGAATATGACACAACATTAAAATTGTTAGGGAACCATATTTTCAAAATTCACCTAATTATTTTAAATATTAATCTACCCATGTAACCCAAATATTTATATTATAACCAATATTACGACAACCATGCTTATCACATTGAGAATGCATAAATTAAATACCATTCAAGTCAGATAATATGGTAGAAGAAAATTTAATAACTTTGAAATAGCCCATAAGCAATTAAAATAAAGTTCTACTCTGGTCGTAAAACTCGCCAGTAAGTTATAGGTTGTATCATGTGTAGACTATCTGTATTTTCATATTAGCTATGCAACACTGACCAACTCAAACAAAGATTTGTGCCAAATTATTTAAATTACGTGACTTTTTGTATGTCACAATTTAGCATAGCAAGCATACATATTGAATGAAAAAAGCCTAAATGTCCAATTAGCATTAAATTTGTATTGACAACAAAATGTAACAAAGAAAATATCTTTTAGAAGTTTGAAGTCGTGGATATTAAGAAACTCAATCTAGTATTTCTATTTTCTTGGATACTCGCAGTCTAGTTTCTGAGGTGGAGAATGTTTCAAAAACTAAAATGTAGTAGCAGTTGAGGTTGGTAGGCAATAAACGCATACAAAAATGTACATACAGCTAATGCCTCCAAATTTATAGTAGAGAGCTTAAAGATTAGGAAATCTAAATTTGTACTAGCTTAAATTTTTATGTTTTATTGGGTAATTTGTTATTACGCTAGAATATTATTATAACAAATATAATATTTAATAATTGAGGCATTACAAAATTTTCACATACTAATTTATGCCATTTTCGCATGATCTAGTTAATTTTAGGCTAGTTAAATAATCCATATTGGTGAAAAACGCACGTTTTAATAATTTAACGCTCGCTATCGTGATTTTTTAATTTACAGATATGCACAAATCAGTGATAGTCAAGGCACATTACTCGATATATTCCAAATTAAACTAAACTGCTAAACGTTTTACACGAGATACTTAAGTGCGTAGTTGTCACATGTTAAATCAGATTCTCTGTAACTCATTTACATTCTTGTAAAAAATTTAGTCGATAGAAGCTGTGCATCCGTCAATCCAAAATCTGTAACAATATAAAATACATCCATAAATACAATAAATACAACAAAAGATGGCAAAACTACTATTTGGTAGCATTTGTTGTTATATTTACATAGATGTAATTCACAGACAATAGCTTAATGTCATGTGAATTTATCTTCAATATAAATTTATTGGCAGTAAAAACCATTTCAAGTACTCCCCAAACGGAATGGAATTGAACTACACCACGACTGTGATCAGGGGTCAAGAACCTGTGAAAACAATCAGCAGTAGATTAATTGTTTGCCCACCCTTAGTAATGCAAAATTTACTGAATGAATACAAATACAAACTTTACTTTAAAAAATTTGCACATACATACACCTCACTTTTGAGAAAAGATATATTATTCAATCTTTTTCGATCACAAGTTTTTGTGCAGCCGGTCACGATTTTTGTGTCCTCCTATTTTTCTCGAAGTAACTGAAAATTAGGCCAAATAACCACAATTAAAAATGTGTTTTCATCATTGTGCGTATATGCATCATTTTAAAATTTATAACAAATGAAATTTCAGAAAGACTGGTATTTGCAGCAGTAACTAAAACTGTATTCTCTTAAATGGAATTCGTTGTCAATCAACTCATCATCATCTCAAGTATAATTATTTATTAATATGTATATAATTTATTTACAACAATAACGTATCGCCCTCTGTAAACCAAGTTGGTTCGTAGGAAGCCAGAATAGTAATCATAGACGAGGAAAATCGTATAGACAAGGATTGTCACTGTATCAGAACCTGTAAGAATGGTGATCAGAAGATTAATAGCTTTAAATTCGTAATAAAATTGCTTTGAATAGTAATTTTTATTTTAGTGAAAAATTAAAATACTCAAATATCAGAATATTAAATCTTACCCGGTTACCCCTTTTCATTCTCTCTTCTAGGTGTAGGCGGTCAGAGTTCTTGGGCCATGCTCCCGTCCGCAATATTTCTATCAAAAATTGGTCCTTATCATTATTAGAATTACATAACGTATATAAATGCACATAAATTGATAAAAATTAAAAATTACATTTTCTTCGTCGTATACATTAATTTTTAATCAAATTTCAACCTCACCTCCATGGCAAAAATTTTGCCTAGCACCATGTCATCTTCCCATTTCAAACTCCTTTAAAAAACAGCAAATACTATATAAAATATATAAATTTTAGCAGTTTGTTTAAATGTAATTAATAAATTTCTTTTAAAACCAAAAAATACTCAAATTTTTTTACCATCCAATACATTATTAGATTTTTCATTTCTCCTTTTTGTATTGCCTTATTCCTGACAAACCTGAGTCCGGATATATGATCAGATTGACCTCCTCCTTCAAATGACACATTGCACATACCACCGTTACGAGCTGATAAAAACTATTTACTAACTAACTTAGTTTCTTGCAAGTAGTCAATATTTCTAATTCGGTCGCCAAACTCAGGAGAAAAAAACATGACCAGCATGAATGATTTTACTGCCAACTATAATGTGAATGTGAGATGTTTGAACAAAACATCTGGTTTTTGTTGTTCTCGCTTTACACAAGCCACAACTCATATCAAAATCAGACTTTTTCTGCTTGGCATGAGTCGATAAAAAAGCACTTTTGTTTGTCCCCAGCTCTCGTGTCTTTTTATCAAATAAATTCCATGTGAAATGAGATTCAGCACACGGCATCGGAAAGCGTATCTATTTTTTATGTATGCTAGTCTTCATCTAAATAAAATTCTTATGAAAATTTAAAATTTAAACTCGTCAGTTAAGGTGTAGAATGCGAAGAATTTTTAACGGTAATCGGAATCGTGTAAATACAGCACCTTTAAAAATGATTTTGGAAACGAATGAGGTTTGAGGTTTGAAATGGAGAGAATAAACTGTTAGAAATTTTTCGAGAAGAGGTAAAATTCGACTAATCATTTAAGTGCATTCACGTCTCTCAAATTACCAGCTATTTTTAAAAATCGGAGATCTAGCTACAATGAGGTTTTGACTAAGCTCTTCACCAGTTACCTTATCTTTGCCGGCTTATCGAGTGAATTTTGTGAACGATGATAAGCACTCTCTTCGGGAGGCGTCAATGAGTCTGCTTCTTCTACCTAAGTAGAAACGTCTGGAAATGGAGGTGAGGAATATCTGCTCGCTGGAGTTTACCTTGCGGCTGACATCACTGGAATGTCTGAGTATTCACGGGAATCGCTGTGAAACCTCTTCACCAGACTGGGCTACAACTTGTCAACCGATTTAGTATGAGTGTGCAGACTTCATGAAGCGTAACATTTGGAATAAGATTCGGAGCCTGAAAAAAGTGAAAATCAAGTTCAATTTAAGATTCACACAACGGTCCTGCAACGAAATGAATGTAGTGTAGCTTATGACCATTAAAATGTCAAATGTTCTTTTCAAAATTGCTAGTTTTCTTGTGATAGATAGTCTCTAGTTGACATACTGTTTTTACAGGTTATAATTTATTCTGGTATTTAGAATCCTATTCATTTGCCATTTCAAATATTGTGGCACACAAATCAAAAATTAAAGCACAAATCTTGAGTAAAATACCGATTTGTCTTACAATTTAATTATTTTTCAAAGAAATAAATTTCAATATTTTTAATATAAATTCCAATTATAAAATTATCTACCGTTTGTATTTGTTTCGGCGCATTTAAGTTGTTTTTCCATATCAAAAATAACTAGGGCCAGTTTGTCTGGACGAAGCATCAACCATCGCGTGCTACATTTGTTGTTAGGTTACGTCTTCATACAATTTTCCACTCGTGGGCTTAAAAATAAAACGGTTTATTGCCTCTATAGCTACGCCACCTCCATAACTGCGCCATCCGCTCTACTTCTCCAAAAATAATTAATAATTTGTTTCATAAATGCTAATAATGTCTACGGAACAAACACCTTTGCTTCAAAACAATTTATATAACACAATAACTACTGTATAGTGTAAAGCATTTGGATTTTTAGAGAGCGTCGCAAACTGCCCCGATACAATTCTACGCACTCAAAATTATTTACAGGAAGACTAACGCTTTCGGGAGAAAAGCAGGGACGATTTAAGTTAATCATATTAAATAAATTTGGAAATATCTGATTGGTTCCAGGCTAATAAACAAAGCTGTAGTTAATGATTCAAGAAAGCTTAAGAAAGCTGAAATAGTTTTCAGCATGACTGCTTACCTTCAAACGGTTCAGAATATTATACAACATTAATACTTTAAACATTTTCAACTTGATTTCCTTCATATCCCAGCAGCATAAATCAGGTATTTTGTTGAGTTTATTGCACTTAAATATAGTTCGCTGAGTAAATCCGTCACATAGCCAGCATCCGGAACAATTGATTAAACATCGTAGTCATCAGTTCTAAAAAAATCTGTAGCCTAAATACGTCATATGACAAGATATAACCACGTAATAATTGCAACACGAAGCAGTATAGCAGCTTAAACTCGTGCGAATATTATTAGCAATTCGTCGATATTCGATGTTTTGACATACATTAACAAAATATAGTATGCAATGTGGTGTTATGCTACATATTATACAACGACCGCAACATGAAGCGGTATAGAGGTTTGAGCTAGTTCGAGTAATAAATAGATATTTTCCCGGGGATATTGTACACACTTATAGTACTCCGCATACGCAGTAATGCTATGGCAGTTTTTTAAAGAAGCATTTCGTTTTTTGGTAACGATAAAATAAAGCGTCAAAACAAGTTGTGTAAGTTCTGGTATATATTTTTAGCACGCGCGTGTCAAAATGTTATATTCAGTATCTGAAAATAGTAGTGTGACCACGTCTATGTATAAGAAAACTTTTTTTCTGACTGAAGAGTGGTTTGCTAGCTCGTAAGGGCGCCTTTAAATTTCATTAGAGATACTGCGGATTCTATTAAAAATGAAAAGTGGGAGATTCAAGTAAAATCTTTCTCTTTAGCGCTATCATACTAATTATACTTTTTTATGTGCTAAGTGACAACAGCTGCGACATCTGCATTTCCAAAATATTTGATATCCTGTGTTTGAGTACAGCGGCTATCCGGGTGTGTAGCCTGAATAAAAAAATATATCTCACTATATTTTCATCATCAACACAACTTTAAATCATATGAGCTGTATTGGTCTTAAAAAGTTAAATTCGTCCGAGAGTACAAGTGAATAGGCTATTGACAATAGAGTTTACATGGATTATTTCTCTGATATGATTATTTATTGGATTTCTTGGATGCGGATAAATATATATTATAAAGGACACATGAGAAATGTATAACTTTATACCAAGAGCACAATCGCAACACGGTAGCAGCTTGAACTAATGCGAGTATTTATAGCAATTGGTCGATTGTCGGTGTTTTGGAATAACAAACCACAACATGCAAAGTAATGTTGGGCTATTCTGCACATGAAATAACGACCGCAACATGACGCAGTATATAGGTTTGAACCATCGCGTGGACTAAATAGATAATTTACCCTTGGGTATTTTGACATCTAAAGTTCTCAGCACACATAGTAATGTTAGAACAGTTTATAAAGAGCAATATCAATGCATTAACGAGATAAGACAACATGAATAATTAAGCAGTAAACTTCCTTGTATTGCTTAAGAAGGAATTCTGAGACATCGCATATAAGCTCATTTATTTTACGGAACATACATAACCACTCTGCTATTCTGGTTAAACAGTCTAACCACTTGTCAGAAACCACGAAAATTGAATTTCTATCAAAATGTCAAATCAATTTTGGATTTCCATTCTACTTATTCTGCATTCCATCAGAGCAGAAACGGTCACAATTTCTAACTTGAATGAGCATCTGAAATTGTTCTCAGACTGTCTCATTCACATCATCAACTTTGACGGATTGGATTTCATCCCATTCCACAACACAGTCGTGCTAACACGCTACTACATACGGCGTCACAAGTCCATCAACAATATTCAAGAAAAACTGGGCAACAAAAGTGGCACATACGAAGAGGTCCTACACCGACGGAACGTCTTGGTCAAATTGATGTCAAATAATTCACCTCAAATACTTAAATATGATCAGGAAGCCAACCTCAAATCCAATACAAACTTCACACACAACGACGCACATATCCAAGAACAGAGGAAAATATTTATTGCAGCCGACTACTCATCAAAATCGAAACCTTGGTTGTGTGAAGCTCACGTCTACTTGAAACCTCCGTCGCCGAATGACAAAGGGTTTGAGGATTACTTCTTTCACGTGAGAAGTCCACAGTGGCCATCACTCTTGACGCCAAGAAACTTCGTCGAATTCTGGAAGCTTCCCGTCCAAATCTACGGTGGCGATATAACAATAGCGAGAAATGAAATAGGAGGCATCCCAGTAACAAGAATGACCTTCACTGTAATGGTTGTCAGTTGGGATAACAAATATGTTGCTCTGCCGTGGTACATAACTTTGTTGAGAAATCGAGTAACTAGCAGTTCAGTTTTTCACATGATGGTTTATGGCTTGATATCACTACCCAAAAATATCGCCACCATAAATGAAGTGAAGTTACTGTCATTCGGTAGAGTTTCATCAGAGAGCTGCTCTGAGAGAGGACCTTACGCACTGATTCTACTAAATGCAACGATAACTCCAAACATCACAAGTTTGTCGAAGGCATTACTTTATTCTGAAGAGTTCACGATTGAAATCGTTGGTCAGAACCCTTTCTATGATTACTTAAAAATGGCGTCTAGCTTTGGGGTTTTTAAGGAGCATAACGTCACATTGCAGCAGGAGATATTACCTTATAACACTTTCGCATACTTTCAATATATTCAAGTTGCCATATTTGGTTCAATTTTTAAAAATGTTACGTTTAAACTTAAGCATAATCGAATGAGTAACCAAGAAGTGAATGATGACGGAGACCTTTGCAAATTGATAGGAAGGGAAACATGTGACTATAATTTTGAAGTCGGTTTTTTGCCTTACATGAGGTCTGACGCTTCAGTTTCATCCCCAATCAACTCACGCATTCACTTTAAATATCACGTTACACCAGTCAGAATGCGATTTGTAAGTTGCGGTGAGCTCCCGATTAGTCACGCCATCCCATTTGTAGATTTAATGAATTCATTGGACTTGGCTTCATGGATTGCAATATTTATTTCGCAGATTACTAGTTTTGCTGTTGTTGTGTTAGTTAAACATGTAGGAAAAAGTTTGAATCCAAAATTTCAGACTCCATACGTTAGGAAATATCTTTCGTTTCTACTTCTAGTTCCAGTCGAGCAATCTATTGCGTTTTTCAAGCAGTTAGGAAAAGTGCACTTTATTCGGTGTCTTTTGTCCACTTACATAATAGCCTGGGTTTTCCTGTCAAACTTTTACAAGGGCGATAACATTATAAATCTTACTAGCCCATTCCCGCCCATTCCTATTAAGCATTTTGACCAACTGGTGACATTTAATATATCAGCAAGATCAACTTCGGGAATAATCTGTTGGTTCATTACAACAACATCTAACAATGGCACGTACATTCCTCCCTTCGTACATCATGTCAAAACACACACACAAACACAACACCGTATGTCCTGGATTCTATATTATATAGCCGGGTTAAATGGTTATGTGAACAAATTTCCTACGGAACCAGAATTCTGGGACAGTTTGACTGCTTCAGAGCAAAAATATTTGAAACACACAAGTCTTCCAAGACATCCAGAGATGTTGGAAGCTGTAGTAAACAAATCACAGTGGGAAAATACTTTGAACTATATGGTTGGATTATGCAGATCAAAGGTTTCCGCATTTGTTTTGCAAGAAAATATGGCATACCTAGCTCTTGCCGGATTTAAGGAAAATAGGATTTCAAACTCACATTTGGGAGTGGACAAGCTTGTTGATATGACTGAAGGATATCGTCCACGAAACAGACTTTATCCATTTATATTGCAAAGACTGGAGGGATTAGCGACTTCTGGAATTTTTGACTACTGGCAAAAAACAGTAGGCGAGTACATGACCAGGTATGGTCATCGAAGTGGACGTACTGTTTCAGCTGAGGATCAAACGGGCAAATCGTCAATTCTTGGTCCCATACTGACTATATTTTTAATCATTCCTACAGGACTCGGTATAGCCTTGATATGCCTAGTGCTTGAAATGGGGTACACTTTATGGCTTCAACATAAACGTGCAGTTGTATTTTGGATTGTTAGTCTCCTTAAAATAGTTCGATCAGGATTTAACTTTGTCATCAGGCGGCTAGTCTATAAAAATTGTATTGAACATAGATCAGGTTGAATTTTTGTGACACACACACATTTTTTAAATACATATATATGTAGATCTTTTGACAGAATTATTAAAATAAGTAAATCACGATGTTTAAAAAACCATGTATGCACACAGCAGCATTTTCAAAGCACTTTTATGACATTTTGATGTAGGTAAATTGAGTATTTAAAATTTCAATTTCTGATATTGTGTTAAAATCGTCTTTAGTTTAAAAATAAATTGACAGCGGTCAATGAAACAAGAATATTCGTTAGCTAAGTTAGCATGTTAAATTTCTTTCGTTTAAAATAACATCATGTTTCGTGGTCTCCTGAAGCTGGTACCTAAACTCATTGTCTGTATCTCTTCTCTCATGTTATTAGCCAGCAAAAATTGTAATTGATGGTTTAATTTGAGAATCGTCTCCATCCTCCCTCTGCCCACTCGCGCCCAAATTTTTGAAACCCATTCCCGATCAAGTGATGAAAATCTTTCGCTTTTGAAGGAATTGCTGGGAAAAGCTGGTCATCATTTTTGGAGCGAGAGAAATTTGTAATAATCAAAGTATACAAAAATATCAACTTGTTAATTAGTCATTTAATGTAAGTCATTTATTTAAGTAGTTTAAAAGTTAAACGCAATAGTTTATTCTCAAACAAAATCATGTTTAAATTGCTTAGCTTTGATTATTATGCTTGTTTCGATAATTACATTAATTGTATATCATATTACAATGATAAATGATTACCAAAGTCAGCGGAGATTTATATGTTATGTGACTAACCATTTTGTAGTGGCGTCACTATCTCATTTTTCGTGAAGTAGCTTAATACTAAAAAGCACCAAGATAGGACAACATATTCGTATTCCGATGAAGTTATTTGCATTTCCAATTTATACATAAGAAATCATCATCAAAGTACGGCAGTTTTTTCTTGCTCAGTGCAATATTTCATAAAATTTTCTATTTGGCTTTTACATTGCCATCGAATACATGACCAGTCATTGTCATCAAAGTGGGCGTATGGCTTCAGCTGAAGGTCAAATGGGTAAATCGTCCATTTTCGGTCCCATATCGTCTACCAACATGAAATATCTCACAAGTAATAAAGTACAACATCTCAATAGCATACAACTGATTTTTTGGTTAAATTGAGATTTTATATGCAATGAAAAGAGCAGAAAATTTCCTATCGATTGGTGTGTGCATTGTCCACGCAAGTTGTACGTAGCGGAGAATATAAACACCGAACACTTACCATGTACATTCTTGTTCTTTGTCAAGGTAGATCTTACTCTGTAATAACTTAAGATAGTGACGGAATTATGAAAATCAAATTACATGTTCATAAACAGATTTGCTCGTAGAATTTTATAAACTATGGGGCAAGTAGCATGGAATCAACTATTTTTTTTATAAATTGATAAATTCATAGACGTTTTATTTACAGCTCATAAGTGATGCCACTTCAAACGACCGTAGCGTAAAACATGATTTTATTATTATTATTATTTCGATTTATTCCGATCATCAAATCATCAAAAATTACACATAGTAAGCAGTAGTGTTACAAAAGTTCACACTGCTGAAAATAATGTGACAAAGAGGCATGGAATTTGGAGATACATTGTAATTTTGACAAAAAAACAATTAAGAAAGATTTAACAACAAGGGGTTCACGCAGCCTGTAAGGGCGCTGTGAGTAGAAAATTAAATAAATTAGATAATGCCATGTCTAGGCTTATCGTATAAACCTTATTAAAGTTGGGATGGTGGATCTCTTATTCCTTTCATACTTGCATTTAACAGCTCTAAAATTATGTTTATTTTTATTGTATCTAGAACTATAGTTTTCTTTTCTTTGAATAACATAAGGATCAAGCCATGATCTAAATCGAGGATTCGCAAGTAGTCTTTTCCCAAAATTTTCCAACAATATTATCCTTCTTTCCTCTAAACTATCAATATTTAATTCAGTACAAACTTTCTTGTGCTTATTAATGCTTACATATTTACCAGATATAATTGATAACACCCTTCTCTCAATTGAGTTTAATTTGTCATTTAGTTCATCGGTTATATTAAAGGCCCACAGCAGGCAACAATATTCTAAAATACTTCTAATATGTGTACAGTACATCTGTATAAGTTGTGATTTGGAAAAACCAAACATTTTCAGTTTACGTATTATATGTATCTTTTTACTCGCTTTATTATAAATTAGATTTACATGGTCAGTCCAGTTGGACTTATTATTTATATACACACCCAATAGTTTAGTCATACAGCTTATTGGTATTTCGTTACCATTTACCATAACCTTAAATTTGCTGAAGCGCTTATTCTCGGAATTATCAATTATTATAACATTGCTTTTCTTAGCATTAAGACTCATTTTATTTTTTAACATACAATCATTTATGTATTTTACATAATTATTCATGTTTGGTGGACATACAAATTATACGGCTTCTGCTATACACATGTCATCGACGAATGCTTTTAATGTATTGTTGCTGGATTCATATTTTTTATAAAATTTCTTTAGAATGCTATCAATTAGAATTATGAATAATAGGGGAGCTAATTTCGTTCCTTGTGGTGTACCGTTTGATATAGATAGGAATGTCGATATAATATTTTTTTCTTTTACACACTGTTGTCTGTTTCTTAGGAAGTCTGCTATCCAATTGATATCATGATAATTCACTTCTAGATCAACTAACGCTTCTATCAATGTATTATAATCAACCAAATCAAACGCCTTGGAAAGGTCTAAAAGCACAATGATAACATATGTATTTGGTTTGTCCAGAGCCTTTAATATAAACTCAAACAATGAAACAAGATAATGAAGTGTAGATGAACCCTTGATTGTACCATACTGATTTACATCAAGTTTTCCAATAATCTGATTGTACAGCCTATTTTGGCACTTGTGATGTATTGAGATGTTGTACTTTATTACTTGTTAGGTATTGAGAAGTTGTACTTTTTTACTTGTGAGATATTACATATTGGTAGACGATATTGAATATATATTTAACCATTCCTGTAGAACTTGACGTAGCGTTTTTATCTCTGGTGCATGAAACGGGGTATGGCTTATGGCTTCAAAATAAAGGTGCGGTTTTCTGCGGTTTGCGGCGGTAATTTTGGATTGTGAATGTCTTTAAAATTCTAAGAGCAGGATCTTATTTTGTTATCAGGTGGATAGTCTTTAAGAATTGCAGTCGACATAATTCAGGTTTTAGTTTTTTTTAGACATATCTATATTTAAATACATACATAATAATATGTGGATCTTTGCGACAAAAATATCCAAATAAGTAAATCACGTTGTTTCCAAAACCATGTATGCACATAGCCATAGCAGTATTTTCGAAACACTTCATAATATTTATGTTAAGATAAGTTAAGTATTTAAAATCTGAATTCCCAATAATTTGTTTCTTGTTCACGAAGAAATTTTCCTAGCACTTATGTAATAAAATCGCCTTGGTTTAATAATAAATTTGACAGCGATCATTCAAACAAAAGTTTTAAAACTCGGCTTCATCTGCCATAATTAAAAAAATTTGAAATGGAAGTGAGAAATATTTGCTCGCTGGACTTTCTTTTGGAAATGAGGTCACTTGAGTATCTGAGTTTTCTGGAGAATCATTTGGCATTTCGTTTGGAAAGGTTGTGATTTGTGAGTTGCAATCGCAAAGAAAATGGGTGGACAAGTGGACACAGAACTTTTACGAGCTTTTTGATGCGGCTGACGTGGTCTTCACTTTTGCTTGACGACTATCACTGGAGGATCTGTATTTATGGTGTTTTTACACTACTTGAATTGAACAAAAAAATTTGCCACGACGTATGAATATATTTGCTACACAATGTAATTAATTAATAGTTAATAATTCTGGACAATTAAAGTAATTTTGCAGAAAGATGCAATATAGTATTAGTCAAGCTCACTTAATCCCTGCTTAAGTTGACGATGCTTTCTAAAAATGTGTCCTATCAGAGCCATGCTCATTTCAAATAGGGTTATGATTTACAGTTAGATTTAGATTATTACATGCATAGATATATAAAAATGAAATTTATAATTGTTATAAAATTGAATTCCTAAAGAGTTTAAAGTGTGTATAAGTCCATAATTTATAATCATATCAAGCTCAAACTATGACACAAGAGCTTAAGCCCATGGAGTACAATAAATTGGTGTCCAAACTAGAGACTTTATACCCATCATAATCATAATGAGCTTCCTGCAATCCTGCATAAAGTTTTAAAATAAATCTCTCCCCAAACAGCACTATCTATTTCAACCTTTGAATATCAACACGTTGCAACGAAGCGGCTTTCGGATTCCAACAGGAATGAGAAAGTGCCAAAAAGTGAATTTGGTAAATACCGGTAAATACCGGTATTTACCGGTATTTACCAATTAAGAGAGATGGGAAAAAGTCAAATTCATAGGAAGAGTGTCCAAAAGTCCCAACGGGGTAAAATGAGCATAAGCAGCAAAGCGCGGCAATATTCTCTGTACGATCTTTTCAATCGCATCACAACACAAATGAAACAGCATTAATAAGCACACTTGACTCTTCACTCTTAACTTCACGAAATTTTTAGCTTCGCTCAACTCAAAATTAATTTTAATCAAAATATATCTTGGTGAGCTATAATTCCATCGCACTTCTACCTCTACCTAACCAGAGAAGAGACCTGACCTGAATTCAACACTTTATTTTGTGCAAGTTTCCTGGATTAATTGTTCTCTGTAAATTGGGATTATCCTAAGTATCTCGGATCCTTGAGATGGAGATTGGAAAGCTTCAGGTAACCAATAATTACTGGCACTGACACAGCAATTACTGGCACTGACACAGCAATTATTGGCACTCTTACAGCATACAACAATAATTTGTTAATTGTGTTTTTAATTAAATTTTTCAGTCGCAGCTGTTGAACCAGCTAAGCAGCGCAACCAAGGATGATCGGTATCGTTTTCTCAAACGCTATTTGGACATACTTCCGGAGGAGGAGCTCAACCAAGTGCCAAACCATGCATCCAAAGCCAAGAAACGACGCAAAAGGAAAGGAAATCAAAAAGCAACCCCAGCTCCAAGGGAGGCTCCCGTGCCCACCACTTCTGTGTCAGCGCCAGTTCCTGTGTCAGTGCCGGAAGCTGAAAAATTGTGGTTCGAAAAATACAAGAAAGAAGACATCGTTGGCTTGGATGTGGAGAAGGTGGAGTGTCCATTGGAAAATAGCAAACAGAAGTATGAGCATCATGCAGCTCATGCATCCAAGACCCATTGTAAACTACAAGGGAGAGGTTATCTATGAAGCAACTATCAAGCACCTTCCAGGGACGTTCCGTGTTACAATTCATTCACTTCGTAAAAATGGGATCACTAAAAATTCTCTATTAAACGGAAAACCCTTGGAAACTGTCAAGGAAGAAGTCAGGAAAATTCTCGAAGGAAAGTTAGTCATCATGGTCGAAGCTGAACTCGATTTCAAATCATTGGACTTACCTGCTGCGGATTTCGATTACTTCGACTGTACTCATTTCTGGTATAGGGGATTTACCAGTGTTAAAGGAAGGGTAAGCAGGCAATTTTAGTGCAACCCAAATTTAAGATGTTAGATGTGTCATGATGTATGAATTAGGTAATAAAATATTTTTTCATTGTGATTTCAGTACTACACCGAAAAGCTTGGTCTGCGATCTTTATGCCATTTCTTCTTCGGAGTTGATATGCAGCCAGACGGAGTGATTCATGATGCCTCAAATGATGCTAGATGGACCGTTAAACTATTCATTGAGAAGTTTCACGAACAAAAATGGAGAAGCTATCGCATAAACCCATACTCGTCTAACGAAATACCTCATTATAAACCAACCAAATGATTTGTGCCAATAATTGTGTCAGTGCCAATATTTTGTGTCAGTGCCAATTATTTTGTCATTTTAAGAAATACTAGCTTACTTTACCTAATTGCAATCTCGAATCAATTTAAATAACGTTTTATTCTGTGTTTACATGTACATATACAATAAAATAAATGTACAAATAATAAGTTGATCAAAATGTGTGCATAAATTTAACTTTCATTTCTTCTTGAGTGAAAACTTACAAAACATAGCTTTGATGCCTTCTCAACACCTAATCTGCTACGTTCTTTGCACATAATCCTTCCCATTGTAGAGAGAGTTCGCTCCAGTCCACTGGTACTTGCAGGAAGATGAAGGAGCCTGTCCACAAGATCAGTAAACCCGGGAGTGACTCTGTTTGATGACATACCAACTGCTTTCCACCAACTGCAGGGATCCATACTTGATAAAACCTCATCTGACAACATACTTCTAGGAACATAATCTTCATCTTCTGAGACCAATCCCGAATATATTGCCACGAAATATGGGCTATTATCCTTTAACCATTGGCGTCCTTCCTCGAGCTGTTTTCTACTTAGTTTTGAACCTGCGAACCAAGACAATCAACATAAAATTTACTGTGTCAGTGCCAGTATTTACTGTGTCAGTGCCAGTATTTACTGTGTCAGTGCCAGTATTTACTGTGTCAGTGCCAGTATTTACTTTTACATTTTACCTCTGTATTTTGGATGCAGCTTATAAACACATATGCCAGCGGTAGTGAGTGCCATTTTCATCCGTTTCTTGAAAGCGTGCTTCTCAGTCAGGTCCACAAATTGAAGATCCTCCTTAAGAGTGAGCCATTGATGAATAGCATCTGCATACGTCGCATTATCGGCTTGTAACTAGAAAGAGAGAAATGTACTGGTTAGTTATTTAATCATTTTAGATAAATTAGTAACTTTTCAAGCAACGAGTAACGTTGTCCAATGCCGTGGAAATCGGCTCCAGTTTGGAAATCATGCGACCAACTTTTGCGAATATTTCCCCATCGTTCAAAATTTGAACCACTTTGTCTTCTTATCCCAATAATGACTGTGACTTCCGAGATACCTCAAGATATTTTGCATGGTTTTTCTGATAATTTTTAAACATGTCTATTTGGCTATTCCAGCGAGTGTCGCCCGGTAACGTAGGCCGCAATCCTTTGAATTTTTTCAATGAAGCGCTTTCAAAGTGATGGTTCCGAAAATATTTTTGAACATGCCTGATAGTGTCAGTCAACTCAGCATCAGTTAAGTCCCTCCCAATCAGATTTAACAAATGTGTGCTGCAGCCGTAGACTTGAAGCCCTGGAAGGTCCCTTTTTATCAGCTTCCGAAGAGTGCGCATGGTGTTGCAATTATCCGTTACACATCCTACTACTTCAACATTAAATTCATTTTCGGCATACTCAATGGCTTCCTTTAAAAGTTTAAGGCAGAATTCTGCGTTCTTGACGTTGTCTTCCGTTGGAATAGCATTAAGGAATACAGTTTTCTTTTCATCAGATAACGCATGGACGATAACAGGATCGTTTTGAATTGAAGACCAACCGTCTTGCATGATGGTGACCTTCTTTTGCGAAATTAACGGCTTCAATTCTGATTCCTTCAACTTACATGCGTCATCGAGTAGCTTTCCAGCGACATCAAACCTGTTCGGAGGTTTGTAGGCTGGACGAAGTCCCGTGACAACTTCTTTGAATGACTCATCATCTACTGTAGAGAATGGTAGATTTTTGCAATATATGAAGTTTGCAACTCTTCGGTCCATTTCTTTCTTCTCTTCTGGTGTTATGATGTCGAGAAATCCTTTGATACATGGCTGTTTTGAAGTGCCAAATACCGGCACTGACACGTTAGACGGCACTGACACGTTAGACGGCACTGACACGTTAGACGGCACTGACTCAGTATTTGGCATATTTCCGGTTCTTGCGTTCATAGTAACTGTCAGTTGGTATTTTTTCTGACACTTTTCTCTGTGCGTCTTCAGCCTATCCGCTTTCGAACTCACGGTTGCGTTACATGATTTGCATCTTGTAACAGGCCTCCCGTTAACCATAACAGTTATGAAGCTTTCCCAGATTGACGATTTAGGGCGGCCAAATCCGATACGTTTACGCTTTACTGGAGACCGCGCCGAAGGTTTTCCAGCAGGGCTTTGTTCGAAATGGTAGATTACATCCTCATCTGATTGGTTGTCGTCCCCGTCATCCTGGTCGTCCATATCAGCTGCAGTTGAAACTGTTCCCGTAGTTTGGACTTCTCCCAAAGGATTTTCAATTTCCTTGTTGGAGAAGATGTCCGCAACATTGGAGACGCCAGCATCTTCTACTTCCCGTTGTGTAAACTCGACAGCTTGAAGTACCGGTCCTGATTGACTATCATCAATGTCTGGTAGGGTTTCCGCTGATAAATATAATTCAAACGCATTTAGAAAACGGTAAAAATGCAGGGTAATAAATATGCTGTAAATTAATACATATGCAAGCAATTAACTTACAGTCATGAACTAAACTTAAGATTTCGGTTGATGTCAAGGATTTTGAGCTGCGCAAACAGCGTCGTTTCCGTCCTCCCATGACGAGTCAGTTGCCAGCTAAAACTTGCTGTGTCAGTGCCGTCAGTACTGAACTTTTTTGTAAAATTAATTGGAGCAAAAATAAGATAATCGAAATGTTATGAATAAGCTTGTTAAATTCCACGAGAGTTTACTTGTGATTGAAGAGATGATAACTTGAGCAGGGCACAAGCAATATCTTGAGTTGAGTTCTCATAAGTTTGCCATTACCACACTAAAAATAGTAGAAAGAAAGATGAGAAGATGAGATTTAAATTTAAAGCAATGTGCTCCGTTTTTGAATAAGACGCGCATGATTGGCATGTCAATGATAACATACTATGTGTACTTCACTACTCAATACAGAAATACATGTAAAGGGCGCTTTTGGACATTTTGGACTTTTTCCCGGGAAAAAGTTATTTCCCAGTGGTATGGTATTTAGTAAAATGCCGGGATTTTCTCATTCCTGGATTCCAATTTAATTATTTGCCCAATTGCAACCATTGAAGTATGCTGAAGGTATCCCACTGAAGTAAATACCTAACCGCAATGGGTTCAGTCAGGATGTGAATGAGAACAAATTATTTTTAATTCTCATATAATTCATGTTTTTTCAACAACAATATTCTCAACTAATAACATAGCAGAAAGAAAGTAGAGCGACTGTAACATCAAATAGATAACTGATTATTGTGTTTAAGTAAACCCTATTCTTACTTTATTTGATTTTATAATTTAATGGAACCGTTGCAAGAATAAGGTATTTAATACTTAATCATTACAAATACGATGACTACTTACGCCCCACAAATACAATACAAGAAGCAATAGTATTAACTATTATATTTTCCTCGTGAAGTCAGAGACACCTTAGTCAATCGTTATCTCTTGGCTGTCGTCCCAAGGAAATTGTTCGGAAAGTGACTTGAACATTGGCAAAATAATCGTCGTAAGTAAATTTTGCTGCTTTTTCTTGCAGTCCACTCGTAAGTGCTTGAGATTGGGAAGCTTTAAGATTCCACATGCCTCTGAGCAGTAGCCCACATTAAAGTCTGCTCCATGATTAAGCATACACGAAAAGCTGCGAAGATCTAAAAATGTAAAACCAGACATGGCATTAATTCTTAATTTTTATACATCATTGTGTAATCTTCAATCATATCAAAGTTCTACCAATTGAACTTACTCTTGAGAGAGGAGAGATTCGCCCTTCTCACAATGATCGGTCTCCAAGATCCTCCTCGCCCCCTCTGGTTTATCTTCACTACGTCTTCTCGATCGTAACCGGAAATGCCCACGTCATCAACCCTCGATAACCCAGGATACCGATATATCTCTTCTAACTCCAAATGTGTCAAATCTGGCCAACTCTCACAAATCACAGAGAATCGCTCATTATCCGAAAGAAGTGCCTTCAATTTCCTCAGATCCGGCAGCAGGCAAACAAGCCTTTTGAACTCGTCAATTTTGTGAATAAAACCGCAAAGAATTAATTGCGTGCAGTGCTCGAGTGTCACATGGGGCGACTGGGTGTCCTCAGAAATCTTATTGACGTTCAGCATAAGCTTTTTAAGATTTGGAAAAGCTTGCAGAAATCTGGTCGACCTTATGCTGGAGATGGCTTTTAATTCTGACTTCTTGTGGAGGCGTCAAGTCGCAATGACAACCTTGATGATCGATTGAACTATAAAAATGTAATACTAACTAATCTCAGATTTTTTTAATTGTTCCAGCTCGCCAGTAGATATGATTTTTTGCTCCTTGATTAAAAGGTGAAAGGAATTTAATCGAAATACAAATGACAAAATACAAAATAATTGGCTAACTTACATCACAAACACAAATCTCTGACCTGGCTGGTTAAGTGTAATTAAGACTTGAGATGGTTGATGGTAGGTTTCAGGCGTCAAGCGGCACCTGAATATATCACTAGTCATATAAAATAGATGAATCGCTTAACTAAATGGTGACTTTTTCAATAACAAGTACTACCCAAACTATTGACCCCAAATTAATTATTAATTTTAATCTCCAAAGACTTTCAACTTAAAAAAGGGAATAATCGGAATAATAGCTTGATTCAAGGTTGAAGGTTCAGACAAGACGAATTGCAATTGAAACTAAACATTACTACCACTCAGTCGTGTGTGAGTTATAAAAATAAAGACAAAATCTGGATTTCCTCTCCGCTTTCCTGTCCTGTCTTGTTTGTTGGGAATGTGGGGATTGGAGATGAGAAAAGGAGAAGCGAACGTGAAATAATTAATTTGCGCGCTTGAAGTCGGACGTTTGGGGCAACTGGAGAAAAATAGATTCTTATTTCTTGTCCTCCCATGCAACCAAACAGACCTACATGGATTCTCCAAACACTCAGCTTATCACAACAGATAATGATTATTTCAAACTGATCAAACTGATCAAGGTGGAACCATCTACGGCTTCCATTTGACAGTCATAAAGTCATAAATGTAAAAAAGCATTTTTCTGTTCGATGTTAATGCAGTACTCAATAATAGTTTATTTTTATCTCTGACATATAATGCAAGGAAATCGTATTTATGCTCGTTTAAATACGTTTCATATATGAACCTCAAAGGTGCTGAATCCACGAGCTTGCGGTCCTGTATACTAATTAATCTAGATTACATAATATGCAATCATACATTTCATCAGGTCCTGATGCAACCTGGACTTAGGACTCCTAAGTATACCTTTAACAAGGAAAGGAAGCAATAAAATTATAACTGATTTATAATTCATTCCGTTTGAAATTTACCAATCTAGCCAAAACAAGCCATTATCTCGTAAACTAAAAATTTACCAATATTCGTTATATGTTAGTCGTTAATATGCCAAAATTTTTGCCAGTATTTCAAAAACTATTATGCAGTCCTATAAAATTGTCGTAGTAGCACTCACATATGATTTATACATTAGTTAATTAAAAAATATAATAGCCATTATAAAAGATGAACCCATTACCTAAAGCTAGGCTAATTATTCTTATTACGTATGTTCTTTTCCGTCTTACCGTTCCTTTTCCAATAGTGCTGACGAGTGTCTAGCAATGTGATTGCCTAACATTTTATTGCTATATTATACTGGTCATGTGCTATATACTATATATTTACTATAGCAATACTATACTATACTATAGCCCATACAATATACTATAGCAAAATTATAATATTTTCTACCCGCTTGCATTATTTTGTCGCAAAGTTTCATCTGTGCAGCATGTGGTAGAAAAACCAACCAAGAAAACCAACCAACCAATATTATCCTAGTATTGTATTATGCGATATAAATGTCGCTTGAGACTATCCTTCTAAGATCCATGTAATGTTCATGTCCACAATATATTGATTGACAATATCTATTATCTATAGGAGTCAAAATTAGTCACTCCCTTGCTTGTATCTTATATCAAGCTTCAACTGTACATTATACTATAATAAATATATTGCGGAAGATATCGCATAATTTATACTTTAGTTAATTAAAAATATAAAAGCCGTTATAAAACACGAACCCGTTACCTTAGGCTAGGGTAATTATTTTTATTACTTTTATTTTACTTACCTCTTACCTTCGCTATTTCAATGTGTTGATGAGTGTCTGGTTATGTGATTGCCTAACAAATACTTCCTCACAACTGTTTGAAGATTTGGTGTGTTAAGTGTTAACGGAAAAGTGAGTTTTAAATATATTTTAATAGTGAGATTAAAAACTATTATGAATTTTAATTGAGCTTTTGAACGTGCTTCATTTAGGTAGTCTTGAAGTTAGTAAGGATCTAAATTTATGATACACCAGTTATATTGATTTATAAAATTTCAAAACTAATTTTTAGCACAGATGAGAGTACACTTAAGTTTAAAATACTCGATTTGGTCCACTTTAATGGTGATATTTTAATAACTAAACTCATCGTCAGTTTTATTTTATCATCTTTATTATTATTATAATAAATATGGGTTACTGCAGACGCTCTGGTATACCCTTTTATCTCCTACTTTCTGCCATCAATAATATTTTTACATCCGCAAGTACATTTTCAGAGCATTTAAATTCCTACTCTGGCTGTGTTACG
>JAQIXW010000292.1:0-35817 GCA_034700685.1 Willowsia buskii
TATAGGATAAATGAAATCCAAGTAAGTAACTCTGACATTTATTTGTTATATATTTACACGGTTTGGATAATTATTTACTTTAAACTATATTCCTATTTAGATATCTTAAACATGAGAAAAATGCATAAGTAATACTGGCTACTGTATCTATAAGCGTTCAAAAATAATAAAAAACTTAACAAAAATGTTTTGTAGTACATAATAAAAGGAAGGAGAAAGCATTTCCTAAATTTGCATCATAAAACGTGCATACTTATATGTAGGACATAAGTACATCAAAATGTTGATTCAACATTTGAACTCATCAATGAGAAATGATAATTCTCTTCTCTAGGCAAAAAATGCCCGATAAACCCTATGATCTACTCCTTATCAAATACGTATTACTTTCACTTTATAAACTACGCAAACGATGACGAATTCTTTTAAGATGCTCTTCTCACTGAAAAATCTCGCTCTCCATTCACCAACTTAACATGAGTTGCTATGACTATAAGCATATGATCCTTTTTGATAAGCCACTCCTTAATGAAAAATACAGTTCCTATGATAAAACCAGCAATAAAAATGTAAAAAGTTCCCGTGTAATTTTGCACTTTAAGAGCACCAGTTCCATCCTTATCTCCATAAACCACGTCATTTTTCCCCTGGACTATTTCCCATTCTTTTCTTTCCTTCCGAATTATCTCGTCATCTAACCTACTCCATTTATCAGGTAACCCCATAGCAGCACCAGTACTTAACACGGAGTCAAACTTATCAAGAAAAATTGCTCCCTTCTTCATAGCAAGAGCCATCGTGTAAAAATTAAGCTTATCTGGTGCCGCTACCATAGGCACAGTGCCACTCTTATCGCTCAAGTTGCGTTTTACAATATAATCCACAATCAAATCAATACAGATGCAAACATGCTTTGAGGATTCAATCGAGTCTTTAAAACACTTGATCGGATCTCGCTGCAAGCTAATCCTTGGCAATATTTTGAGTAAAGTTGGATTAGTTGTAGTCTTAAAAAGTGTATACACAGCACCCTTGTTATAGTTCAGGGTAATTTGATACTTTCCTGAAGAAGTTTCAGACAACGCCCTCCAAGTATTTGGCTTTTCCTCCAACACCGGAAATGTCAAAAGTCCCACCAGTTTTGAGCAGTAAGCGGTAACAATTAAAATTCCAAAGATCATCCAAAATGAAACCAAAAGTCTTGTGGAATGTTTTGCATCCATTTCCTTCCCATCTTCTCCCATAAACGTAGCAAACAGATATGTTGCAACTTTCTGATTGCATTTGTCCAACTTCACATTATTCACATAAAGGAATATTCTGAGTGCCAAAAATGTTAGAAAACTGAAGGCAATAGTGAGATACCACACATTAGGTGTCAATGGCCAATAAATTGACTGCCATGAATAGTCACGTTGGGGTTCTCCTGTAAGAAATACGACATTTACGTATTTCACTGGCACTGAGAAACTTACATACTGATTGCGAAGAAATGTGTTGAATATGAGCACTCCTAAATCAGCATTTCCATCGAAAACATCTCCAGTTTCTCCGAGCCATGTACCATTTGGGAGAAGTATTCCTGGACCACCACCTCTACTTGCAGGTAGATATTGATCGGTAAAATTGAACTGGTGCATGAGATGCTCAATGCAAAATTTACTGACGCCCCGAACTGGGCGCCACTTTCCTTCAGAATTCTTTCGAATTTCTATAAGAACCTTGGTTGACATGATGGTGCTAATGCGGAACTGTTTTCTATGAAAATTTTGTAACATGTCAGGAAACACATTACTAGTGTCGATTGAACTTGCATGTACAAGTCTTTTAAAATGTTTGCAAAATACACATGTCCATGTGTAGCTGGTTTTAAGTTGCAGCGATCCATTTTGTATGTGAAATTTCACTCCAATTTTATTTTTTACATTTTGGGACACTGGGCCATCCCTGAGTATGTCGTCGATAATGGCATTGTTGTTAACTGAAAACATTATAAAGTGGTCTTGAGTCGTGCTCAGGAAAGATTTGTGCTTCTCGAACTGTGCAAATAAAATGTTTCCAGGGCTAGAAGAAAGTTCCTGCTGCTGAGGTGCTTGTACAATAGCAACTTTGCACAATCGCTTTCTTATGAAAAGCATGGCAGGCTTGTTAGATTCATTTTCTGCTAATTGCTCACTAGAATTGTAAAGCATTACAATTTTACTAGAATGAAGGAAAATATTGGATAACGCTGTGTTCAAAACTTCTCCACTGGTTTGTCGTTCAAAAATAAAAACCAAACTGCAGCTATTTTGTAATGTAGGTGGAATTATATTTTGTAAGCTTCTAGCTAATTTAGTCCATACAGGGGAAGAACTCGTAGTTTGAAATATGCTGACAGCGAAACTAATCAAACATAAAACAATGATAATAACAAAAACAGAATACTGCATTTTTGTCAAGTCAAATAAACTTTATTTTTGTATAAAAACAGAACGCCTACTCATTTCTCAAATGATTTTTCGTATTTGGAGATTTAATAGTTTTTGCAAGCGGGAAATATTCCGAAAAGAAGCAGCAGAAGATTTAATTAGGCAACAAAAATTTTTATTACTTGATTCTTGGTTTTGGAAAATAAAACCGTTTTACAAGTCTTTGTAAGTACTTGTTTCAGTATCCACGGAACTACTTCTAAATACTCCTACTAGCTATCAAAGAAAATGTCCTAGATAGTTTGTGGAAGTTTGCTTGGTGTATAAAATATTTAATGATTGGTATGGTGCTAGCTATTTAATAGAGGTTAACAAATTAGGATAAACAAAAAATTGGTTTTGCTGAATCGGCTGAATCCAGTCACCTTTTCCACTCAGCACGTCTAAAGAGTCGGTTTTAGTACCGTTACAGTTTAATGTGGGTGTAGTAAAACCAAAGCTAATTAATTTACGAGCTTGAATACTTTAGGTTAAAACATCTAGATAAATTGAAATTGCATTTTGATAATCTTTCTTGTTGTACTAGGTTATAGTTTCGGCTTTCTTCTTTTGACACGGCATGCCAGACACGATGTCATACTCATATAGTAGACTAATTGTTAATCTATATTCACAGTGGCTCCACAGAATTCCAAACCAGAAATTAAAGGACTTGTGTGCGGTTGCTCATATCTACAAATTTGTGACTACTTTTTTGGCTAATATATGATGGTATATACACATTGTTTGTCAACCAGTATTTATTTAGATAAATTAACAGCTTTTGTAGCACACAATAGATGCTTCTGCTACCATAAAACGGATATAGGTAAGTTATAATTCATATAGGTAAGAAACAGAGTTCAAGTTATTCATTTAGTCAAATTTAAAGAAAATAATAACAGCATTTTGAAAAATTTACATTACTTAAATATCAAATTCGAATAGCCGTCCACATATCTATGGGTTGCATTTGTTGTTTTAGTGATTTTTGAGGATTTTGCAACATTATTCATTCATTAATGTTAAGCCAAAGAATAATGCTAATTCACCGCGTAATAAAAGGACAATGATAAAACGGTGACTCGATTCCTTCTCATGTTTCCACTTTTAGTCGGAAACCATTTAGAGTTTACGTATTTGAGAACATGCTGGTAAAAAAGAAATACTGTCTTTAAGTTGTTTATACATAGGTTTAAAACTCGCCAAAACTATTTGCCAGTCATTGTCTTCACTTTACTAAATCATCATTCATCTTACATCATCATTTACTTTACTATACTCTGTTTCTATAGTTATGTCTCCATGACAGCTTTGACAGTTTTTCTTACCTTTCTAGATATTTCAGTTCTTGTTACGTCACCAGAGTGATAAGACTATTACATATTGTCAGCCAACCTAAAAATGTTATCAGGAAAGTCATTCAACCGTATACACAGCTAATACAAATTTATATTTAGACTTTTCTTTCTCGCTTCTGTCATAAGTGCGATAAAAACATTTTCTTGAGTGTTCTTTTTACGTCAAGCAGTTACATACATCATTCAAAAAGATGACATCAGCCCAAATGAAAAGAAGGAGTGTCCAGAACTGAGCTTGTCTAGTACCATACACCGTTACAGAATCATGGAACATGAAAGTTTTAATTCAGTGTTCACGTCATGACTCTCTACTCCTAAATCATTCAATAACTAGTCTGCCCTTACATATCACGGAATTGATGATATGGATGTCGCTCAAATAGATTTTAAGCAATGCATACGTATAGATATTCGAAAATTTAATGTTACATAATATTATAATATGCTCAGCGGAAAGATAAAAACCTAAGGTGACACTTTGCTTTCAAACTCAAAAGTCTATGTATTTCAAATGGGATGGGATTAGTGTCGTAAAGTGTCCTTTACTCTGCTGGTTACATGGTCCACACTTTAAAATGTTATCTCCGAATTTGACACGGAGATTTAGGGAAAGATTCTGTAGAAAGACCCTTGAGGATTTAAAAAATACGACTTCATAATTTTTTTGGATAATCTTCAATTTTAGAATTACCATTGGCATATCCATCGATGTGCGCTGCATCTTGTAAACTTAAAGCAGTTGACATGGAGATGGAGAAGTATTTGTAACATGTGGACGTCAGTAGTAGTTAAATGAGTTGAAAATTGGCAAAGTAATATACACATTAAAGATGGAAGACTAAAGTGTAATGTTGAGCATAAAATACGATTATCCACCTCATCAATGTCAGCCTAATTTTGAAAGACGAAAGCTTCACACAGAAGAAGAAAATGGGCATCCTTACTTTATATGTTTTTCATAATAAAATGATATATCTTATGATTTATTTCAAATCGCATAATGGCATCATCATGTCACGTTAGATATTAAAAAAATCATAACTGGATCATTTCATGGAAATCGTATTCACTGTGCTATCATTATTTGACTAGAATTCACTCATTCTCGACGTTTTGAAATGGTAGTTGGAAGAATTTTAGAATACCATTTCAATTGGGCAGTTGGTTTGTTACAAACAATTTGTTACAATGATCCTTGAAACTAAAAGCGTCATCCCTTGAGACCTTATTTTTTATCACTTCATACTTGTGCCAAGGCTACCGTAAGGGTAGTGTAATAATTTTTTTTACTTTATCCATTTAGTATGTATACTTTGCTAACTAATATGCTTGGGTGCTAGATCAAGCTTATAATCCCATCGTATATCATTGAAAACTGATGATGCCAGACTATTCCCAGAATATAAGCATTTTACAGCATCAGCTTAATATGTGTATATGTAGAATGTCAGGTACTTTTCAGTTCCAACAAAGTAAGAAGTAAGCCTTCTGGCATTAGCTTAGTATTTCAACCACAAATCTTTATTTTAATGTGCCTATTACATACTTGTTCCTTCTAAAACCTAACGCTCTCCCTTCAATCCTTACTTTTGTTATCGCACGTAAGTATTCAATGCCTTGACGGTATTCAAACATAAGAGAATGCATGCATATTTCCCTTATGTTCAATTGCAACCTTTTTTAAAGTCTTAAAGCTTAAGTATCTAGTTTTCATGTGTTTTGTCACACATGCAATTTTTTACTATAAAAGTCATTTTTATTTGAGTTAAGGTAAACATACATACTTTGCTTTACCAACTGACTAATAGTTACATTTGTACGTATATTATGCCTATGTATATTTATTTACATATGAATAAATAGCTAGTACCCAAAGTCATATAGGACAAAGGTATGCTGATGGAACCAATAATATTTTCCTCAACAATTGCACTATCAATTATTATTAAATATTTGGGGACACGAGTGGGTACACATTAAGACACATTAGAAATATTAGATAATGAGGGAGAAACTAAATCAAATTGTGTGATCTTTTAAACTTTTAACCAAAGCTATTTTCTCGCTATGTGTAAAAAGAGTTAAAGTTACTACAAAATCCTACACGAATTTGTTTCCTAACAAAATGAAGCGAAACCATTTTTGCGTTTTTTGTGAGAGGGAGTTTAATAGCACAGATCATGTAGATCGACATATTAGAAGCCATATTAAGGAGAAACCTTATATTTGTAACAAGTGTGGAAATTCATACTATCAGAAACCTAATTTGAAAAGCCACCTACAAAGACACACTGGCATCAAACCATTTGATTGCAATATCTGCAAGAAAAGTTTTTCTGATTATAAACACTTGTTAAGGCACACGACTGTGCATACGGGTGAGAAGCCGTACAAGTGCAATATTTGTCAAAGACCCTTTAGTACTGCTGCTGGCATGCACGAACACAGGAAAACACACGATAAAAATAGGGAAAAGCGTTATAAGTGCGGTGTTTGTGACAAACTGTTTGCAAAAAAGGTTTTACTTAGACAACATGAACGTATACATAGTGGTGCAAAAAATTGGAAATGTGATATTTGTCCCAAAGCTTTTATCACTCATTCGGGACTTTATCAGCACAAAATAACACATACAGATGAAAAACCATATAAGTGCACGATATGCCAGAGGGGATTTAAAACCAAATACATGTTGCAAGCGCACTGCTTCACTCACACTGGAGAAAAGCGCTTTGGTTGTGAGATCTGTGGCAAAAGATATGCACAAAAAGAAACACTTAGAATGCACATTGAAAGGCACCAATTTGGGGATGAAAAACGATATGAGTGCTCAACTTGCAAAAAGAGGTTCATGGACAAGTGTGCATTAAATGCTCACATCAGGAAAATGCACAAACCGAGGGATTACAAATTCAGTTGCTATCTGTGCAAGAAGATGTTTTACACCAGACTTGACTTAAATTCACATCTACGGACCCATACAGGTGAAAGACCCTTTAAATGCGAGCAGTGTGAAGCGTCATTTTCCACTAGATTTTCACTGAAGCTTCATGTAGCCAGTCGTCATTTGGAGAAAGTGCTTCCCTGTGACCAGTGCCCTAAGCTTTTCTCAACTGGATTTAAATTAAAATCGCACATACGAAAGACACATAACATGAAGGTCAACCACATCTGTATTTTTTGCGACAAACCTTTGGCATATAACTTGGAGAGACATTTGTTAACTCATATTGGTGAAAGATCATACTTTTGCAAAATTTGCAATGCCGAGCTCGGATCTAACCACAGTCTTAGGCAGCATATTTCAAGTCATCACCTTGGGGAACAACACTACAAGTGTGACATCTGTAAGAAGACCTATAAATGGAGCTCAAAATTGGACCAGCATAAGAAACTTCACGTAAATAATAAAGAGTTCGAGTGTGTATTTTGTGAACAAGTATTTCGTCCGAGACGCTTGATTGATCACTTACGCAGCCATATTAAGGAGAAAGTGGCTTATTTTTGTGAAAAATGTGATTATACATTTCAAACCCCTTATATGCTCCGAAAGCATCTAAAGTCAAAAACGCATTCAACCTGACAAGCAAATTTGTGACTAGAAAATGTATGCACTTATAAAAACAAATACAAAACTCATTTTCTTCTCTAGTTTTGTTGCACATAGGTCTAATTGTCTAATAAATAAATAATTATGCAAATATGAGATTCCCAATATTTCTTCTACGTATTCTACTAATCTTGTAACTTTTGTACCAGGAGAAAAACTTTAAAACTCCATCAAACGATTTAAATGTCTTTGGGTAGAAATAACATTATTATAGAATTTGTTACTTTTTCAAACGGCGCAATAAAAAATGTTTGTTATTTATGTAAATAAGACAAATTTATTGAATAAATATGCAAATAAGTTGCTCCAACATCCTTTTACCCACTTTGGTTTGTAATTTAAACTAAAGTATCTAATTAAATTATTCACATATAAAGAAAAAGAAAATGCACCAATATTTTGGTTCCTTTTTGTTTATACTTAAGCTATTAAATTCAATGAGAGCCCAAAGAAAGAAGGATTTGATTGTGTTATATATAAAATAAATGTTACAAGCTACTAATTCTTCAATTTTATAAAAATTGACTATTTAAAAAAATCATTTCTAGGCGATTTTATACAAATAAATTGAATTAAGCATATATTGTACACCGTAGCTTTTTTACCACGTATTTATACATGGTGTTTGACGAAACTAAAACCATTATTATATTTTCATCATATTTCATATCAATAAATATTCCTCGATTAAAAGCATTTTACAATACCATCTTAATATATTATGTATCTATGGAATTTTTTTGGTACAATTCGACTTCCAGATACCTCTTTTGGCACTAGGTTAGTATTCGGTACCTAAACATAACAGAATGCATGCATATTTTCCTTTTTTCAATTACGACCTTTTTAAAGTCTTACGGCTTAAGTTTTTATTTTTTATGAGTTTTTTTGGATATATTTATCTCACTATAATACCTTTTTAAAGAATCATTTACATTTATGTAAAGGTAAGCATACTTGGCTTTCCCAACTGACTGTTTTTAATGTAGTTAGGTTTGTAAAGTATGTCTGCATGTTTACAATTGAAAAAGCAGTTAGCACCAAAGATATATAGAACATGATTATGGTACCCCAATGCCTGATAATAAATGCATTACATACATGTACTGTATGACAACTTCGCAACCATAACCGTTCAATTCAATTTAAAAACAAATCTGGTTTGGATGCAGTATGCAAAGGCACCTGTGCAGGCTTTGCAAGCATGGCTTGATTAACTCTTAATAAATATAGATATGTGTATAGTCTAGTATAGTATAGTGTGTATGATATGCTTGTTTAAAGTGTATAAATGTGTGGAACAAATCTTTTTCTCAATATTTTTAATATCAATAGGTTTTTATTATCAGGAAATTTGAGCAAACACATATCAAGACAATATACCATTTTATTTTTAATAAAAATATTGAATTATGAACAGAAAATAATTGTGACCTCTATATAAAACAAGCTGTGCGACCTTTAAATTTGAACCCAAGCCATTTTACTCACAGGAGCTTAAAAAATAATACAATATACCCTACTACTCTCAGAACACAGAACATTTATATAGTAAAACCGTTTAATAGTGCCATAATATAAACATTATTTAACTAATCTACTCTAAAAAATGAAGCAACAACTTCTTTGCGTATTTTGTGACAAAGTGTTTCATAGAACACAAGAGTTTGAAATGCACATACGCAGCCATACCAAGGAGAAACCTTATATTTGTAACAAGTGTGAAAATTCATACACAGGTAAAACTATGTTGCAATACCACCTACGACGACATACTGGTGTCAAACCGTTTGATTGCAATTTCTGTACAAGAAGATTTTTTGATTACAATCTCTTGTCCATGCATATGACAATACATACGGGTGAGAAGCCGTACAAGTGCAATATTTGCCAAAGACCCTTTAGTACTGCATCATGCATGCATGCACACAAGAAAACACACGACAATAATAGGGAAAAGCGTTACAAGTGCGATGTTTGTGACAAATCATTTGCAAGGAAGGGTGCACTTACGCGACATGAACGTATACATAGTGGGGTAAAAAGTTGGAAATGTGATATATGCCCCAAAGCTTTTACAGTTAAGACTGGACTAACGAACCACAAAAAATCGCATACAGATGAAAAACCATTTAAGTGCACAATATGCCAGAGAGGATTTAAAATTAAGTATAATTTGCAAGAGCACAACTTCACTCACTCTGGAGAAAAACGTTTTGGTTGTGAGATCTGTAGCAAAAGATTTGCTCAAAAAGACACCCTTCGAATGCACGTGGAAAGACACGAGTTTGGAGATGAACAAAGATATGAATGCTCCACTTGCAAAAAGAAGTTCATGGACAAGAGTGCATTAAATGCTCATATTAGGAATATGCACAGGGAGAGGAACTACAAGTTCAGTTGCTACCTATGCAAAAAGACATTCTACAAGGGACTTCATTTAAATGCGCATCTGAAGACCCATACAGGTGAAAAGCCCTTCAAATGTGACCAATGTGAGACGACCCTACCCACCAGATATTCATTGAAGCTTCATGTAGCCAGTCTCCATTTAGAGAAAGTGATTCCGTGTGGCAAATGCCCCAAACGTTTTGCAACTGAGTTTACTCTTAAAAACCATATTAACAAAACACATGAGAAGAAAATCAACCACATTTGTATTTTTTGCAACAAAGGTTTAGCAGATAAATTGGATATCCACTTGTTAACACATATTAGGGAGAAACCACACATTTGTCAAATTTGCAATGCTGAGCTTGGTTCTAGCCGAAATCTTATGCAGCATATTTCAATCCATCACCTTGGGGAACAACACTACAAGTGTGAAATCTGTGAGAAGACTTTTAAAAGTCGATGTGTCTTAGTTAAGCATAAGAAACTTCACTTGCAAAAGAACATTTACACATGAAAAATGAATTTGTGAATATCAATATAGGCATTTAAAAAAGTTTAAAATGCGATTTTCATCTTCTAAATTGGTTTTTTGATAGATCTGATAGACTGATCTAACATTAGTGCCTCTGGATGAATGAAATCACGAGAAAATATTTCAGAGAGAAGGAACTACAGATAATAGATTATAAAACTTATTTCAAGATTCCTCATATATTTTAATTGTGAAAAGCACTGAAAATACTTCATTGCTATTGTCTTTAGTCTTTTATCTATATGAACTATAAAATTTAGTAAATAATTAAAAAACGATATAGTTATATTATATAATCCATAGATGTTATAAAATACGTATCTATCCAATATCGTATTTATCAAAAGTTGTGGCCGTTTATTCGACCCTTTTCCTGAGAATTAACTTCAAGATTGTATGCAAATAAATTGACTTGACATTTTATAATGTTTTCGTTCTCACTGTTATCTTTTGAACTGTTATTTGATAACCTGATTGATCAATAACGAGAGCTTCAGTAAATCTGGAGTGAAAATGGAGATGCAACAAATAACAATTTTCTGAACATGCAAAATAATACAATGTTTAAAAATAAGGCATATACCGTTTCGTCACCCAAAAACTCAGGGTTCGTCACCAAATTTTAACGGTTTTAGCTCTAAAGTTTGAAAAATAGCAAATGGGTGACGAATCCAGAATTTTTGGGTGATAAATCCGGTGGTAAAAAAAGTTGTATGCAAAATGGTCATTCTTGTAGTTTATGCATACCAACTAATGCTATGAAAGGTAGTACATACCTTAACAGTCTAAGTGTTTCATTCACTATCATTTGAGAGGAGACCTTTGCCAGAGAAGCACTCAAAATGGCAGCTACAGATAGTGAATGTGATATTGAACGTGTTGTAATAGTTCCAAAAAGGCGAATTGCATGGGAAAAAATCAACATTTCCGAGGATGATTTGAAGCATGACTGGAGAATAAGGAAGACAACATCCTTAAAAAATAATTCCATTTGGGAAAGATTGTCCATCAAAAATACGGAGAAAGGTGTTTGAAGATGGAGTGTCATACTTGGAAATAAATGGAATCGATCATAGGAATTACAACACATCACATTATCTCCAGAAATATTTCCAAGGCTTTGCAACATGAATAAATATTTGTATAATAATTTCAATAATAAATTGACTTTTCAATCCTGAAAGAATTCTCGTTTCATGCAACTTTTTTTAACACAGGATTCATCACCCAAAAATTCCGGATTCGTCTCCCATTTGCAATTTTTCAAACTTTAGAGCCAAAACCGTTAAAATTTGGTGACAAACCCTGAGTTTTTTGGTGAAGATGTTCCCTAAAAATAACAAATTACTTATCAACACGAATTGTTTTTGGCTAAATTGTGAACGTAAATTGGCTCTAATATCATATGTAACAAGTAAAGTACTGACAAAAGAAATCTTGTCGGTCAACTGAACATAATCCGGACACTTTCCACACAGCTCAATGTTGTGACACTTTACTATGCGACTCTGAAAAATTGCATTTTCAGAGTTCATCCATTTTCACAAAATTTATTTTAAGAAATTATCTCTGAAATACGTCATGCTACATATTCAAAAGGAACAAAAATGTCTATTCTCCATGCATGGTCCATTATATTGGTTTCACAATACTTAAATAATGTATGTGTATTTCTCATGTTCAAAGTTATCGCAAAGAGTCAACTACTTTACATGTTGATATTCGTAATTCATGTTTATATATTTTTATTTCGGTAGGTGCGTGCATCAGTATTTTTAGCATATTCTATTAACTTATTAAACCACATCAGTTCAGTACAAAATATTTTGAATACTAGAAATTAGATGCATGAAAATTTCATAATATGACATGATAATTATATGAGTAAGACTAATATGAGTATAAAAGAAAAAAGTATCTGCGTAATAATGTGTTGCATGAAATCAAATTTTTGTTGTGAATTATATTTTTCGGAAGATTTTATTTTAGCGCAACTAAATAAATGAAGTTTAACAAACAATCAAATAAAAAATCATTATGTCACATGTGTCAACTTTCTAAAAATCTAACCAATTTAAGGTTTACGCCATCCAGAACCTGCAGGAGGTGAAACGATAGGTCCCTGGTGGTTGAGAGCATCAACTTGTCCAACAGCGCCTTCACCCTCCACAGCAGACCATCCAGCGCTTTGCACATCAACGTTCAATCCTTGAGCATCCCCTCCAAGATAATCTGAAGCGTATCCGCTGTTGGAAGCAGAGTTTCCTTGGTAGGCTGAAGACGACCCATCAGCGTTGATCTGACTTTGTTGGTAGTTGGAAGCGTACTGGTCCAAACCGACGCTGCTGCCAGTGTAGAGGGAGAGAAGGGCAGGAACCTCAGGGCTTCCAGCGACAGAGACGATAGCGTCGTGTTCAGCAATGGCACCACCAGCGCCGACAGCTTCAGATGCACCTTCCTCATTGATGATGGCACCAACTGTTTAAATTAAATAGAAATCGGTTATCATTTAATATTTTAACTTCTATAAGTATCGGGGTAATGTGGAGACAATAACTTTTAAATTAAATTACCTGGAGGTGGTGGAGGAGGAGGAGCACCCCAGCCTGACCCTGATTGCCTCACGAGACGACTTCCTCCATGAACGGAAGCAGCGAGGACGAGAGCAACGGAAAGAACGGCGAGAGTATTCATGTTTAAAATTTTTTATTTGACGAAAGGACTAACAAAGTGTTAATGGTTGTGTCTTAGTTGAGCAACTAGAGAGAAATGAGATGACTGCTCCAAGTTCCTTCCAGTTTTTATACTCTTCGACCAAACAGTTAAAAAATATTGTAAATCGTAAAACTATACGTTGTTTTAAAATTATGAAAGGGGGAGGATTTTTAGGGAAACTGAGATTCTATTTTGATTTAATCCTTTCAAAAATTAAAACAGACATGCTTACACACACACTGTAGATAAATTCTGAAGTACCTAAAGTGTAATACCATCCCTATTTAGGTATGTAATTCCCTGAGGAATTTTTTACGCTTTTAATAAGTACCTAGTTACTATTATGTAGCCTGTTAAAACATCTTCCAAGATATGACTATGACTTCAGTTCCCTCAGAACTTTTAATCCTTTACAGGAAAAAGGGTTTAAAAAATTTATGTAGGTAGATTAAAACAACCGAAGGGAGGTATAGCAAGTTTTGTTATCAATGATCTATTTTTGCTTCTGGTAAAAAACAAGGAGCCATTGTGCCTTTATTCCATCATGCGTTTTTCATTATTTTACACGTCTTACCGTCTTAGTATTAATTCCATTCATATTTTTTGGCTGTAATATTCGAGATTAGGTTCTTTTTGTGTGTATGACTAGTCTAAATTCAAAATTTAATATGAAATGCTGCCTAGAACAAACCAAATCAACCAAATTATATACCTTAGAATTTAAATGGGAACTTGCTTTTAACAATCATATTCATTGGCATTTTCAAATCTTTGTAACTTCAGCATTCATTCATTCTTGATCCATGAAATGAATAATATCTCCAACTCAACAATATTTGTGTTTTAAATGAACAGACAAAATATATCATGCATCTATTTGTGACCAAATATAACCTTTATTGTTAGAATGCTATGGAAAGGAAAAGAATTGACTTTGTCTGAAAAACGTTTATGCGTATTTATTGTAAGCTTTCACAATATAATGTAACATCAACATATTCGATAAACTCGATAAAGTGTTGTCTGAAAGATAGGAATTAACTTAAATTTGATACATTTTATTACAAATTCTATTAACACTTCTTTCTGTTGCTATAATTTATGGTAACATTTAATTACCTTCTTGAATAATATGTCGCAAAATAATCATGATGATGATGATACACCAGACGTATGTGACTATAAACATTGCTGCTTTTAAATAGAAAAATAAATTACAACTTTGCTGATTTGATATTTCCAAGAACTGAAGCTGAATAGAACCTTGTTCTATTTGTAAACTACTTTTAACACCCATCATTTTAAAAATGAATAAAATTTAGAATAGAAGTAATAAGCTAACAAGCTGTTCAAAACTAAAGCTTAGCATTACAAGTGGAGTGAGTTGATCGATAAAGTTGACTGATCCTGTCTTTATCTTTAATGTTTGCCATGACTTAAAATGTTGACGAAACCAAACGTTTCTTTGCAATTCGACAATTCCTTTGCCAGTCTGTTGTAAAGACAATGAATGAGAATAGACACTCGCCATTACACCATACACATATGCAATTGAAAGGAGGCTATCAATTGCAGCCATGCCAAACACAAGAATCTGTGGGAAAAGAAGAACTGAAGAAAACCGGATAATAGCAAATAATGAAATCGTCAAGAGGAATATCAGTGCAAATGTTTTGGTAACAGATGTGTATTTCTGGTGGAAACCGTTTAAATTTGTTGTGAAAATGTTGATAGCGCGAAAGAGGGTTGTCATTTTGTGAAGATGTGACCTTTTAGCGTGTTCCTGATTAAAACTTTGTAGCTGGCTGGCAATATGAAGATTGAAATTAGAGAAGCAGTGATTAATTATATGTTTCCAAACTCTTAAATTAATTTAGTTTTCCTAATTAAATTAATGGAAAATTTACCTCTCAAATTCTTTCAAGTAATTCCTTAAACAGTGAGACATGACGAAAGAGAACTGGAACTCCATTATAAACGCTGGAAAGACTATTGCAACACATAGTCCATTAATAAAAATGCAAGCCAACTTTAAGAATGTGTGAACATCCAAATTTGCAAAATCAACTTTCTGACATTCTTGAACTAAAAAATATCCAAAGTTGACAGGCAAACAAGGAGTGATCCATATTCCAAGAGTATACGCCGGTACACAGAGTAATACAGATGACGGTCCCGATGAAATAACGCCAAATAAAATCAGAGTGTGCATGTCCTTCTTTGATATCAAATCTATTACAGTGGTCAAAAGAGATTCGTTGGATGTTCGGGTGGAGCTTGGCGTTGTTTTAAACAGCTTCCATAACCAAAATTGTCTCGATGACGACAGTACCTGTACGGTACCTAGGATTTGGGAAATATTTCATTTATAATTGTTGCTTAAAGTGTACTTTAAATTATAAACATAAAAATACCTCCAAAATAGGACCTTTCCATCTTTATAGCATAATTCAAAATTTCTACCATTTGATTAGATCTTGATAAAACTATCCATTCCGAGTAAATCATTACAGTAAGACACACATACGCGAATACACATTGTAGCTTTATTGCAACGTTGACTGTTTTGAAATCCGTAAAAAGTTGATATGAAACGACGGTAAAATACACAAATAGAAATGAGGAAAGAATCGGCAATTTGAAATGTGATTTAGGCGTTTCATAAAACTTTTTTGATGAAGAATCCCATTTGAAGCCAAAGCTTCCAAATTTTTGTAACACCCCAAAACTTGCCAGTAACAATGAGAGTAGGTTATGTTTTAGCAACATCGTTACTTATGTGATATTTCTTCTCAAATGAAAAGAATCAAAGTTTGTCATTCGGATAAAATGGTTCGTATTGATATACTGATAAAATGCTTCATAATGTAAAAAGGTAAAAGAATGAGCCGAGAACAAAGTATTTGGTTAGCTTTGGTGCTAGAGAGAATTTCCGTTTGTATATTTGCCTTAACCAATGTAAGAAAAACAATTTTTAATTAGAAATCTCTGGTCAAAAACAAAAAAAAGAGTGATTTATTATTTGCGTCATGATCGGGTGCTCATGAATTTCCAATGAAATGGACGGAAACAAACAACAAACAACAGATTCCAAGTCTATATAATTATATACATATATTTTGTGTGCGGGCTGTAGGCCCTTTAGGTATATCACAGAAAACTAACTAAAAAACAACAACAGATTTGTGGATGGCGTAAGGTTAAAGTCTGATAATATTTAATTTGACCCACGAAAAAGCTTAGATTCACACTTCATTATTCGTCACAAACACAATCAATTATGTATATTGTGATAGGATTTCAAAAGTGTGGAAATAAAGATGTGGCGATGGAGAATGAGTGTAGGAATGCTAAAAAGGTGGTATGAAAAAACATACGAAAAAAACGCTTCCACGTTACATACTCCTCAAAACAAATTTCCACAAAAACAGTTTGGCCGATAATTAATTAAATTATTCCTTTGGAGCATAGCAGAAGAAATTGATGAAAGCCTTCGCCGTATTTAGAGAACTCAAATTCACTCATTTTTACAGCGCCAACAGATGATAAATATATGTGTCACCAATACCAATCAACAACAACTTAAAGGCTTAGAAATGAAATTCAGAAGAGAAGCAATAAGCTAACAAGCTGTTCAAAACTAAAGCTTAGCATTACAAGTGGAGTGAGTTGATCGTTAAAGTTGACTGATCCATGAGTTAAAGTGCCAGCGAAACCAATCGTCCCTTTGCAATTCCTTTGCCAGTCTGTTGTAAAGACAGTGAATGAGAATAGACACTGGCCATCACACCATACACATATGAAATTGCACAGAAGCTATCAATTGCAGCCATGCTGAACACAAGAATCTGTTGCAGAAGAAGAACTGAAGTCATCCGTATCCCAAGAGTATACGCTGGTACACAGAGTAATACAGATAAAGGTCCCAATGAAATAACGCCAAATAACATAAGAGTGTGTATGTCGTTTTTTGATGTCAAAACTTTTAAAGTAACCATCAGATGCTCATCAACTGTGCGGGTGAAGTTTGGCGATGTTTTAAACAGCTTCCATAGCCAAATTCGTCTCGATGACGACTGTACCTGTACGGTACCTGGGACATGTAAAATATTTCAGTTTTAATTGTTGCTTAAAATGCGCTTTAAATTATGAACATAAAAATACCTTTGAAATATGTCTTTTCCAGCTGTATAGCGTGATTCAAAATTTCTACCATTTGGTTGGATCTTGATAAAACTATCCATTCTGAATAAGTCATTACAGTAAGACAGACATACGCGAATACACATTGTAGCTTTATTGCAACGTTGACTGTTTTAAAATCCGTAAAAAGTTGATAAGAAACGACGGTACAATGCACAAATAGAAATGTGGAAAGGGTTAACAATGGGAAACGTGATTTAGGTGTTTCATAAAGCTTTTTTGATGAAAAATCCCATTCTAAGCCAAAGCTTCCAAATTTTTGTAACACCCCAAAACTTGCCAGTAACAATGAGAATAGGTTTCCTTTCAGCAACATTTTTATTTGCAATATTTCTTCTTACATCAGTTTGAATATTGCCATTCAGATATATAATCGTTCATATTGACATGATGATGTTGTGTGTAAAGGTAAATGGGTGAGCTGAGTACGAATGATTAAATATTTAGTAAGGTTTGCTGTTAGAGAGATAAATCCTCTATTGTGTGCATGTTTCAATTATAACTAATTCTTTTACAAATTACTGACAATGTCTTGTCAAAAACACGGATACGAATTTTAGTGATTTTATAAACGTAGCATTCCTTGTTAGTTTTGGCACAAGTGCTGTTTTTTATTGCTAAAATATTGGTTATAGACAAAGACATGTACTCATAGAGGTTTGAATGAGACGAAGGTTCTATAGAAAAATGTAACTAACTTGTTTGATGAACTGAGACAGTGCGATTTGTGGGTGATACTGATACTCATAAAGTTAAAGTAATATTTGAGCCTCTCAAAAAGTTACATTCCGACACCCGACACCCTTTTCATCCGACACTTCTTAATTTCGTTGTTTGTGATTGCAGAGATTATCTTGGTGTAATACAAATAGGGTCATGAAGTCTGAAATTCCTTTCAGGCATTCGTATTGACCTTAGGTACCTGTGTACTAAATTTGAATAAGATTTTTATTTACTGGTTGAGTGGTGCCACGAAGAATAAAAAGTGTCGGATGAAAATGTCGGATGAAGAGGGTGCCGGGTGTCGGATGAAAATGGTGTCGGATGTCGGATAAAAAGGTGTCGGGTGTCGGATAAAAAGTAACTGCCGAGACCGTACCCTTGTGAAATTTGTGGTCAGAGGTTCAGGCATAGGGAGGTTCTCAGGAAGCATTTACAGTCACATGAGGAGAAAGGGGATAATTTCAAGCCGAATGGACCCATGAAGCACATCCGGAAGAGGGTGAAACGGGACTGAGGAATGAAGTGATATAAGTTGTGAAAAAGCATGGAAAAATACAAAGATGATGAGCTTTAAAAGTTGTTTTGTTGAAGGTGTAAAAATAAAGATCTCACAAGTTTATATTTATTTATGTGATGGTTTTGCTGTTGTTGTTGCATTTTTCATTCATAACATTGTACCTATACCTGCCGCATTTTCAAGGAAGATTAATGAGGGCGTGCTTCCGGTCTAATTTTTCCATTCGTGTTCGCACAACATAATTATGTTCATGCTACGCTAGTTTTCTTTCATCTAGTTTTAGAAGTGGGCTTTTCTGGATCACTATTAACTACCACAAGCTATTTTTACCTGCCACCTGTATGCTGTTGAGAGTTGAGGGTGGTCAGCAGTCAGGACTGAAGGGCACTAGATGTCAAATTAACTTGAAAACTCATTAATATTATGAATTACTTTAATTGATAGTATGTTTACTCTACCTTTGTACTTGGGGAGGCCAAAAGTTTCCTTAAAACAGGAAACTGGTTTTGAGTTTGAAATTTGATTAAATTCGTATTTTTTAACGAAAAATTAATATTTTGTGCCTGCAATTATAATGTTTCAGATTAAAACGTACATTACTTGGGCTCTAGTTAAGAACATAACACACCAATCACGAACTCCAGGTTAGATAAACAACAATGTTTTTTCCGCAGCGCAGTTTGAAGTCATGAGTCATGATTGAGTCCGTGAAAGAACGTGTTTTTTCAAAGATGGTCATGGTATAAGGCTACAGATAATTGTATATAGGATATTCTTGAATATGGGAGACTATAACTGCTTAACAATTTCCTTAGATGCGGCAAGTCAAGGTTTAACAGCTTAATCTGGGCTTGTAGAAAAATTGCATTACTAAAATCTACTCTTACGCACAAAGTGACCTTGGCGCTATTGCATCATTTTCAACTTTCTGGGAATCCATTGATTATAAAAATATTTTAAAAAGCTAATGGCTACAGTGGTACAGGGACACTTCTTTGCTACTTTCGTTACATTTTTTTATGAACTTTTAACAACTATCTTTAAAACTATAGCAAGCCGCAAGTGTACTAAAAAGATTACAGATCTGCGTAATATTTATGTAAATTTGTTGCCAAAAATTGTTAATCATGGCCTTTTGTTCTTCTTATCAAGTACAAAACGTAGGAAAATTTAAATCGTTAAAATGCTCGTAAACTGCTAAACTCTGGAGAGTGCATAGGTGTCAGACATTTTTTATCTGCTACTGGAGCGTGTCATTGCTCTCAGACAGAGGAACATGAAACTGGCCAATTAAAGTAATTTTATTGCTGATGAGTAGATGAGCGAAGGAGAATGAATGCATTGGCGCAAAACAATGGTTTTACGATCCAGTTGCTGTATAAAAAATGAACGCTCAGTAAGGTGATAATAGGGTGTTCCATAAATCAAGATTGCGGTTTTACCTCGTCGAATGCGTTAAGTGGTTAAATGTATGTTACATAAATTTTTGAATGTTTAAGAAAGAATACATTTTATAAAGTCCTTGTCAGGTCAGAGTCTTTGCACAACTTTATGTAGAAAAACGGCTTGAACGTTACCAGTTATGGTTCCGATACGGTGTTTATGTAATCATATAGTGCGCACCAATATATATGTATATTACTGTGCTCGTATGGCTGATAACAACGCTTTCAGATATTCAAAAGAACGAATGTTTTTAAAAATTGGTAATAATTTAACATTGCAGTAAAAATGGAATTGTTTTCCAAATTTGTTTGGTTTTATCACAAAACTAAACAGGAAGGTTAAGGTAAAGTTTTTAGTTGAAGAATTTTTGCCATCGGATATTATGCGTAATGCGTTTCAAACTTTGTAATAGAAACAGAAACTGACGTTCTTTTGGGGATTTCCCGAACAATAGTAAAGATTCATTGAATTCAACTCATGTACATGTAGTTTCCTGACATCTGCAGGGAAACCCGTCTTGAAATTAAAGATATTTTTATGTTTCATTCCAGCCAATGGCAAATACTCTTTAGTATTTTTTAGTTGAGGCTTGCATTGCTAAAAACGTTCTAAAAATATGTATGTACACAACGTAATTTGTTCAAATGACCGAGAATTTCAAAAAGTAACTCAAACGTACTAAGTGGCTGGAATGCTGTATTTTGGTACAGAAAATGTTTAAAGTGATGAGAATTTTTTTTCTCTGTCGTTTTTTGTTGATATTTCTAACAATGTATTAGATAATAACATACTTATGCATTTTTATTTTACAAATTAAATTTTAAAAATTTACGAAAAACTAGGTATAAAATATGCTACAACTTGCACCCTGCAAGACTTACGTATTCATATTGTGTACTCGTAGGAACCGAATACTCATAATTACCAGTTCACTAATCTAGCTGATTTGCAATCCTAAAGTTAGCTACGATAAGCTTCTTGAACCGAAAAGAGCACCTTCATTCTTTATTTTGCTTACAATTACAATAATAAAGCATCTTTGAACGGAAAATTTGGAAATGGTACATTTAATAAAATTACCTAGTGTTAACAACAATAAAACGCATAAAACCAAGTTTTGATACATCGTTGGTGGTATCTTCATTGTTCTTGTATTGTTGGAAATGATCAATATATTATATCTTTTTTATGCTCCAAAAATGCCACTCACTATCAGATTTGGAAAATCCAAAATACTACATGCAAACATGTATATTAAGTACTTTCTCTTGTTACCACTTATACCTTTCGATTTTAAAGTGACGTAAGACGTGAGACATCTGCTTTGCGCCAAGTATGTTCACTCATGCGTGTATTTACTTCCAGCTCTAAACGGTACAAAAGATAATTTTTCATGGGAACACCTACACTATCTATAACTTCCATAATACTGCTAGAGGTTGTTGTGTTAAATTGTTGTACAAGAAAGAATAAAGAGATCTTTAGCAAGCATGTACTAATCTACTCAAAATCGTTCATTTCTTCTGGAATCACCCAACTGCAACTGAACTCTAGTAGCTATTTGGCCTCACTATAATCATTATAATAAAATGGCTAGAATATGATAACAATCATGATGAGATCAGAAACAAAGCGACTAACAAGTAGGTATCATGTTCTTAATTTGTACTTTGTACTAAACTTGTGCGTAATGAATCCATGCAAAAAATACAAAGAGTGCGCATGCTACTGCTGTTGTTGTATAAAATATCATCTTATCGAAATAGCATATCATTCTAAATCCAGGAGATTTTTATTTCATAAAAAGCAATGTTAACCTCTGTGACGTAACTAGTTTCAGTGTATTTTCGGAACAAAGAGATTGTTTAAAAATCATTACTACTGAAATAATAAAAACTGCTTAACTTTTACTAGTGATAATTTTCTCCAAATGCTTGGTATGTCATAGTCATAATGAGAAAATGTATTTTAAAATCCATTTTTGAATTATAATTAATTCGATATGTCTCTTTGAATTTGCAGGGGTCCACAACCAAGTATGGGTGACCTCTGCCCTGTGTGACGAAGATGTGTCAAAGGCCCTCACTCTTTCCTTCTCCTTAAGAAGGACCTACACTACGAGGAAGATTGCTGTAATTGTGTCAACAAAAATTGCTCCTGATTTAAGGTATGATTTCGGTTTCAGTTTTCATAAAATATTTATTTGAAAGATAAGGACTTTAAAGGACCTGTGTAATAACTTTCATTATAATTTAAAGGCAAGCACTGCACCATGGATTCGACATCGTTTTTTATCTTGACGAAACCTACAACACTGCTGGATTGAATCCAACAGATTTTGCTATGGTCTTCTCGCTTCTCGCTCTCCAGGCATTTGAGACCTGTGCATACGTGTCTCCAAGTATGATGGCATTGAAAAATTGTGATGCAATTTTTGCGAACTGTGATGATGCGCTTATCTTCTTGGGGGATTCGAAGAACACTTCCATATTCCTGTTTCAGCCGTTAGTGGAACGATTTGAAGCTCTGATGTCATGGCTCGATAACTTCACGAAAAATGGTTCGTACATTTACATTTTATGCTACTTAACTTAAATATTACAAATTCACGAATGAAGCATGACTATTTTCAATTTTATATCAGGTCACATTGATATTGGGCGACTTTTGAGAAACTGGGCAAAAAACCAGTTTACAAGCGTGAATACAATTCCAGCAAAATTCTGCAAAACTATTTCAAGAGAAGAGGGATTGCTAGGGTTGGTTACAACTACAAATTATTATGTCTTGTTTAAAGCTTAGAGCTTGATTGTCATTCATTTTATTTCAAAACCCTTTAAACATATTTTCAGGTACGAAGATGATATATCCATGGTGAACTTTTTAGACTATCCCAGCAAATCAAACACTGCTAACCCGAAAAGCACCGGAGTCCTTGAGAACCTTGCTACGACTTATTGCTTGAAAATCTTGAGTGAAAAAGTAACCCCTTTAATTAATCAACTCACCTCAGTTTCTCACCAAAAAGTAAACAGGATTCTTCCAAAAAGTGGTGCAAGTTACCCCAAGGAACCAATAGCGATTGTTGGAATGAGCTGTCGTTATCCAGGATCCAACAACTTGGAAGAATTTTGGAACCTACTTGTTCAAAGGGAAGATGGCACCTGTAATCCACCTTCATTCAGATGGCTTCGGGAACAATGCTCTATTCACCAAAGAGATGCGCGAAAAACTAATGCGGGCTTTCTGAAAGTTCCTGTGGACGAGTTTGATTCTAAGTTTTTTGGTAAAAGATTATATTTTATTTAAATAAAAACTAAATTGTAATTTGGATACTAATTCTATTCTGTTTTACATTTAGGCATATCCCCAATGGAAGTGCTAAATATGGACCCACAACACAGACTTCTTCATGAGCTCATTTGGGAAGCTTTGGAAGATGCATGCCTCAATCCGCAAGCGTTGCGCGGCACTTCCGGTTCCGTTTTCATGGGATCTTGGCTAAATGATTATAAAGACATCCTCCTAAAAACGGGAAAAGCAGAATTTTACAGAACCTATATGGGCAACTCAATTGGAGCTGCTGCTGCCCGAATATCATTCATGTTGGGAATCACCGGTCCAAGCATTGCCACAGAATCTGGCTGCAGTTCAGCAATTGTCACTGTTCATTTGGCATGCAAAGCTCTACAAAATGGGGAGACAAATATGGCCCTTGCCTGTGGAGTAAACATGCTTTTGCATCAATTTAATAAAGATGCAATGCCAATGATGATTTCTCCAGATGGTCACTGCAAAACATTTTCTGAAGATGCTGACGGATTCGCCAGGGCTGAAGGGGGAGGAGTCTTGGTGCTCAAGCGGTTATCAGATGCGGTGAATGATGGGGACCATATTTGGGGGCTAATTCGAGGCTCAGCTATGACTCAGGAAGGTGTCTCCAAAAGTATGGGTACGCCCACAATTCAGTGTGAGTCTCTGGCCATGGAGGAGGCGCTTCGTGATGCAAAAGTTGCTCCACATGAGGTCTCCTATGTTGAAGCCCATGGGACAGGAACAGTGGTCGGAGATCCTATGGAAGTGGCAGCGATTGCGAAGGCGTACAATACACCAAAACGGAAAGATCCTCTGGTTATTGGGTCTGTGAAGACAAATGTGGGGCATACGGAGTCATGCTCAGGGATCACGGGAATTATGAAGGTCATCTTGGCAATGCACCATGAAGTCATTCCAGCTCATAGAAATTTCACCAATCTGAATCCTTCCATTGACTTGAATGCAGTACCAGCCGTTATACCATTGGAGCCCATGGAATGGAAGAAGGTCAGTGGAAGACCAAGACTTGCTGGAGTCAGCTCTTTTGGAATCACCGGAACTGATGCGCATGTCATTATTGAGGAAAGTCCAGAGCTCCAGTATTCCAAGGTATTGGCAATGAACGATACTATGGAGAGACCATTGCATATTTTCAAGCTCTCAGCAAAAACCGAAGAAGCTATGGGCATCCTCATGGAAAAGTTCAAAGAAACCCTCCAAGCTTGTGATCACTCCATTGCAGATATTGCATTCAGTGCAAACGTTGGCCGTGCAGATTTTCCCATTCGAGCTGCCGTAGTTGCCAAATCCAAGGATGACATTTACAGCGCCATTGAGCACCAAAACTTTATAAAAGGAGAATCAAATTCAGAAAATCTTGGCAAGATTTGCTTCCTGTTCACTGGACAAGGCAGTCAGTATCCAGGTATGGCGAAGAAACTTTATGAGAGCAGCCCCGTTTTCAGGATGCATTTTGACCACTGTACCAAACTACTCAGAGAAAAGTATAATATCTGCATTCAAGATGTACTTTGGTCCAATAAGCCTGAGATGTGCAGTCAGATCAGCAGAACGATATACAGCCAGACTTCAATTTTCTGCGTGGAATACGCCCTATTAAAGCTATGGGAGTCTTGGGGTGTGAAACCGGATTACGTTTTGGGCCACAGTTTGGGAGAGTTTTCTGCTGCAGTTTGTGCTGGCATATTGACACTTGAAGATGGGATAATGCTCGTGGCAGAGAGAAGTAAACTTATTGATGGGCTTCCTTCTGGAAAAATGCTCGTTATCAAGGCAGACTATCAACAAGTGGAAAAGAAAATGAAGCAGTTTGCCGGAGAAGATTCAGGAAAAATGCTAGATTTCGCAGCAATAAATTGCAGCACACAAACGGTGGTTGCCGGAGACCCAGATGTGGTGCTTGGATTTTGCAAGTTTTGTACAGAAAGCGGTATGAAATGCACAGTGCTGGAAGCCAGCCATGCATTTCATTCAAAGCATATGGACCCAATGCTGGAAGAATACAGAAAAGTTGCAAAAACCACAGCAAAAAGCGAGATGTATAAATGCGATTTTATTTCTGGAATGAAAGGGGATCTAATTGACTGCGCATCAGTTGATTCCAACTATTGGGTTCAGCATACAAGGGAAAAAGTAAATTTTCTGAGCGCCAGCAAGAACGCAGTGGAACTAGGATGTCGAATTTTCATTGAGATTGGACCACAGCCCGTCTTATCAGCACTCACAATGATGAACGATGATACCAACTTGTTATGCCTTCCATCTCTCAAGAAAAATGAAGACGAGTGGTCCACTCTCCTTACTAGCCTCGCTAAGCTCTACGTTGAAGGCTTTGACATCGACTGGAAAGGATTTGACCAGTTCTACAAACGCTCCAAAGTCCGACTTCCACACTATCCATTCATCGGCAAGAAATTCTGGCCCGATTTGATCCACACCTCTGAAAACATAATCCATCCTCTACTCGGCTCCCCCATTCCAAACGCTTCGTCCACAAAAATATTCCAAAACGGAGTGAATCTCAAAAATCACGAATACATCATGGATCACGTTATGGGGCAAACTGTTCTGTTTCCAGGAGCCTGTTTTATGGAAACTTGTCTTGCTGCAGGTCTCGCCACAGTTGAAGGCTCCACAGATTCTTTGAGCAAACCTAGTCGACCAATGAAACTCGAAAACTTTTCCATCAAAGCGCCACTCGCTCTGGACGACTCAAAAACAGTCCAAATTCAAACGGTCGTGGAGCTCAACAAATCAACAGAAAATGAACACGACTGGAATGACCTATCCGTGAAATTTTATCATCGAGTTGAATCCGAATTCGAGATAAAATGGCTGGAGCATGCACAAGCCACATTTTCACCCCTTCCCACAGCCGAAGATCAAATGATTCCAGTCAACATAAAGAAACAGTTCCATGACACATTGGCGTCACCAAGTGATCCAGAGGAAGAAATATCTCGGGTTTACCAAAGGCTTGCATCAGTCGGCTTAAATTTTGGCGCGCATTTTAGAAGCATTGAAAAACGATGGAGAAGAGAAGACGGGACGACATTGGTCAAGGTCAAGTTTCCATCTGACACGGAGTCTCAGTCAACCCCACATATTATCCATCCTGTACTGGTGGATTCCATGATTCAAGCGATTATGCTACAGAAAAAGGAGGCAATTTTGAAAAAGAAACTGTACGTACCAATTTCAATTGGAAAATTTGTTTGGCTCTCGAATGGATTGGATGATTCAAAAGAGAGATTTATTCACGTTTTTGATAAGCCAGGACAGAATTTCTCCACAGCTCTGCTTTTAGACTCGAATGGTACAGTACTTGCTGTCATGTCAAATGTCGAGTTCTTTGACACCACAGTGAAGACACTTGAAGCTGTTTTGGAACAACAGATTTCCACCTTGCCCCAGATGTGGGAAGAAACCTGGCGCCCACAAGCTGGCCCTCTGGAATTTAATCATGAGCCGATTGACTGCGGAAAGAAGAAATTTTACAACGATCAGTTTTATAAGTCGATTGTTCAAAAATATGACAAAATTAGTCCTTATCTGCAACATGTTTTTGGAAACTTGGAAAAGTTGGTATACCTCAATATTTTGAGGAGCCTGTTCCAATGTGGATTTCAACCTTCCCTCAATTCGAAATTCGATGAACAGACTTTAAGACAAGAGCTAAAGATTGAGAAGACCTTTGAAAAAATGTTTGGCTACTTTCTTCGCATTTTGGAGGAGGAAAATCTTTTGAAATCTGATGGTACTGGGAAATGGCATGTAGTGAAAACATTTCCAACACTGGAGCAACTAAACCTGGAACTAAGTTCAACGACATTTACAGAAGATCTTGTCAAGTCATTTAATCCCACACGTTTGTTCATAAAACTGGGAGAGAATCTCTCAAAAATTTTACAAGGTCAGCAGTCCGCATTGGGATATTTGTTTCCGGAGGAAGGAGACAAAAGTGAGTTTTCTTCGGCATCCGAGTTTTATTCCGAGTATGGGAAACTTTTCGGGCTGTCAGCAATGATTGGAGAGGTTAACGAAGCAGCTTTTAAGAATTGCAAGGACCACTCCAAAGGAAAAAAGACGGTTATTCGAATATGCGAAATTGGAGCGGGTACTGGAGTATTCACCAAAACAGTTTTGGAGGTACTGACAAGCCTCGGTATAGAGTTTGAATATACTTACACGGATATCTCCACTGCATTCTTTCCTGCAGCGGAGAAAAGGTTCGAGAAGCATTTGAAGCAGATGACCTTCAAAAAATTGAACATTGAAGAGGATCCCTTGAGCCAAGGATTTGTACCTGCATTTTATGATCACGTGATCGCCTCTGATGTAATCCATGCGACCAAAAATCTGAAAGAGACACTGTCAAATGTGAGGTTACTCTTGAAACCTGGAGGAGGATTTGACATGTTCGAGATGACACGTGTCAACAGGATAATTACTTATCTGTTCGGAATGCTGGAAGGATTTTGGCGTTTTGAAGATGTCGACGTGAGACAAAATCACTGTACTTTAACCACTGAGGGATGGACAGGCGCTTTGGAATCTGCGGGATTCAAAATCGTGGGATCATTTCCTGGCGCCAATCAGCACCATTCTTTGATTTGCAGTAGGCGGAGGGTTAATGAATTGAATTATGCGACCAGTTCAAAAATGAAAAGCTGGATAATTTTTCACGAAGAGAGTAGTCACGTTTCTGATTCCCTTCTCAGCAAATTTTCTCGATTGACAAATCGAAAGAGAATTGTGGTTCGACCAGGTTCCAAATATCAGAAATTCGGATACGGAGACTCGATAAAATTTTATGTGAGGATCGACTCGGGGACAGATTTTGCTGAGATGATGAAAGAAATTGAGAATTCGACAGGATCTGATTTGGAGGGAATACTTTATTGCTGGCCATTACAAAATGAAAATCTTGCTCCAGATCAAATTTTGAAACCGGTTTTCCACCTCGCAAAGGCCATACAAAATCTCAAAAGCAGTTCTGGACTTAAGCTTATCGTTATCACAAAAGGGACGGCTCCATTGCAGGATAGCGACATGTCAGGATATTATCAGAGTGTTTTATGTGGATTTTTGAAATCCTTCCAAAATGAGAGCTTGGATCTGAATTGTCGCTGGATCGACATTGGAGACAATGAGAGTGAGTCGGGAACTCAACAAATATTTTATGAGGTATGGAATCCTGGAAAAGATGCACAAGTGGCGTTCCAAGGAAGTACGCGCTTCACTCCAAAAATTGCGCCGCTGAAGCCCTCACTGGAAAAGTTGAGTTTGCCTCCAGGCTCTGATAGATTCCAGCTTATACTCCCGGAAACGAAGTCCATCTCTGATCTAAAGTTTGGACATCTCGAACAACATGTATTGGAAGAAGGAGAAGTAGAGATTCAACTCAAATGCTCGGCCCTCAACTTCCGGGATATTTTTAGTGTTCTGAAGCCCTCAGAATTCTTCAAGAATGTCAACTCTGTCGGCTTTGATTTCGCTGGAGTCGTGAAACGAGTTCATCCGATGGTCACCAAATGGCAAGTGGGGGATCCCGTTTTTGGAGTTAATGTTCATCTCACAGCTCTCCCAAATCATGTGAAGCTTCATGAAGACGATGTCATTCCAATTCCGGATGACATGACATTCAGTGAAGCTTGCACACTTCCAGCTGTTGTAGCCACAAGCTATTATTGTTTGATGGATATTGCAAAAATTAAGAAAACAGATGTCGTTCTGATTCACACTGCTTCCGGTGGCGTCGGTCTAAGTGCTATTGAGATTTGCAAACATGTTGGCGCCACCATTATTGCCACTGCTGGAAGCAAACGAAAGCGCAATTACCTGAAATCCTTAGGCATCAAGCATATCTTCCACTCTCGGAACACTGATTACGCTGACCAAATCCTGGAAGTGACCAACGGTCGTGGGGTAGATGTCGTTCTGAACTCCTTGACCAGTGAAGGCTTCAAAGAAGCAACTCTTAAAGCTTGTGCTCCTGAAGCTCGTTTCGTGGAAATGAGTAAACTTTCCATTTGGAAGCCTGAAGAAGTCAATAAACTCAGACCAGACGTGCAATATTCAGTTGTTGATTTGTCTGCGCTAAACGTCTTGGAATGGCGTCGCCTAATGAAGGCGCTACAGGATCTTTCTCAGAAGAAAGTGATAAATCCCATACCATACGTGCGTTTTGACGCACTTCAAATTCGAGAGGCTCTCCAGTACATGCAGTCTGCTAAGCATATTGGGAAAATTGTCTGTTTCATGCCGGAAGTGAGTCAGGAAGATGGGAACACAAAAGTGAGGACCCCTCTGTTCAATTCCAGGAGCACATATTTGATAACTGGAGGTCTTGGAGGGATTGGTTTTGAAGTTTGCAAATGGATGGTGAAAAATGGTGCAAAGTGCATCTTGCTCGCTGGAAGACGCCCTCCAAGCCAAACTGCTCGAGATGCGATTGACACTTTGAATGCAGAACATTTCAGTAAAATACAAGCTGTTCAACTAGATGTCTCCAATTTTAACCAGTGCAAAAACCTAATTCACCGAAAAATTGGAGAAATGGGCTACCCAACTTTGAGAGGAATCATGCATGCCGCTGGAACACTTCATGATGGCTTAATAGAAAACCAAAGTTGGGACACCCTTTCGAGCACATTCGGCCCCAAAATTAAGGGCACCATGAACCTCCACAAGCTCACTCGAAGCAACTCAAAATTGGAGCATTTCGTTCTATTTTCGTCTTTCGCTGCCACATTGGGAGCACCCGGACAAAGCAATCATGCAACAGGAAACCAATTTGAAGACATTTTTGCCCACTACAGAAATTGGATGGGGCTTCCTTCCACAACTGTCAATTGGGGACAGTGGGGAGAAGTGGGAATTGCTACGGAACTGGACTTACCGGGAATCAAGCCATTTTCCACTCGTCAAGCTCTCAGTGGCTTGGAATACGCGATGAAATCTCATCGAACTCAAACAGCCGTTTTAAATATTGAGTCGTTTGTAATGCTCAGTAAACTTTACCCTTATATTTCTTCCTACTTGGATGAACGCGTTTGGAAATCTGTTACCGCTGCTAGTACTTCCGGTCAAGTTACCCTGAAGTCGGATGAGTTTTGGCAACGTTATGACAACTTGGGAAATGTCGAAGAAAAGCTTAACTTCACAAAGGAAAAATGTCGGTTAATTTTACGAAATATTTTGAAACTGGAAGAATCTGATCGTGTGGACGACGAGACAGGTTTCCAAGAAATGGGTCTGGATTCGCTGATGTTCATAGAAATTAAGAATTCAATCCAATCACTTCTCGGGGACAGGATTGCTGTGCAAGCTAGTGTGCTCAGGGACTGCAACTCCATTAAGGTCCTCTCAGGAACACTGGTTGGGTTGATTGAGGGCTCAGAAATATGCGAGAAGAATATTATTCCTACTGCGGAGGAATTAAACCAACTTATTAAGGAGGACTGCATACTTCCGAAACAAATCAGGGCTTCATCTAATCAAAGGCAACTTGAAGTTGGAGAAATTTCTTGTGCTTTGGTTACCGGGGTGACAGGAACATTAGGGCCTTATGTCCTCAGGGAACTTTGCAGTCGTTCACAAATGACACAAATTACTTGCTTGATTCGACCATCACGAAACAGCACACCGGAACAACGTCTAGCAAGTGTTCTTAAAGAAAGGGACATAATTTCTGAGGTGGACTTGACAAAAATCAGGTGTGTGGCTGGAGATGTGGCGTCACCAAGAATGGGAATGGAACCTGAAATTTGGGAGGAGCTTTTGAACAGCGTGGAAGCAGTATTTCACTGCGCAGCTCGCGTCACACATTTGGAGATTTATGGGAAGCAAGAAGATCAAAATTCTACAAGAAGTGTGAACATTGGAGGATTGAAAAATGTACTGGAGTTTTGCTCTTCTGGAGAAAAATTGAAGCATATCTATAACGCATCTACTTTATTAGCTTTGTCGACTCTGAATGAGAAGGGAAATTTTTCAGAATCTTGGCCACACTCGGAAGATTACGATGGGGTCACAAATTTTGCTTATCCTATCACCAAGTTTGTTGGGGACGTGCTCATGAAAGAGGCTGTGACTAGTCGAGGCATTCCTGGAAAAGTTTTCAGGTTCCCTTTCATTTCTGGAGACTCCAGAACTGGAAGATTTGTCATGGACCAGAATCATTTCATGTTGAGGTACATCTTCACACTGAAAACGGGAGTGATGGCGAGCAACCCATTTCCTCTGATCATGTTTCCGGTTGACATTTGTGCAAAACTGTCAGTAGACCTGTTCTTCAATCCGGAAGCACCTGATGACATTTACAATATTATCAACAGCAAGCCGGATATCGACCAGGATTTTGTTGCTGTAGCTAAAAGACTCGGATATGATGTGAAAATTGTTGACTTTGCCGAGTATTCAAAGAAAGTGCAGGATGAAATTGCAGAAAACTCGGCTATGGCATTGTTTAAAGAATTTTACACAACTGAAAACGATATCATGGATGTCTACATGACAACTCCAGCATTACAACAGTGGGTTATAGAAGGAGCGATGAGGGAAGACTTTTTTAGAAGCAAAAAGTTGGAGAAATTGATTCCAGGATTTTATAGTAGTAGCCATGGGCAAAGCTCGACAATGGAATATGTCTACAATGACCTGATATTTGCTAAGCAGCATGGCTGGCTACAAAAGTTTGGTCTGTGAAGGATAAACGTAAAAAAACAAATGAATGTAAATATTATACAATACATTATTAGTATATTTTGGCGTTATAACTTTTACCCAGATGGTAAACACAATAAAGATTTTTTTTTGAAAATTTGTATGCATAGAGTGCGATAATAATGTAATGGAAATGTTGTAGTAAAAATAAGAGTTTACAGTATACAGGCTAATAGCTTAAAATACCGTCTCAAAAATGTTATTACACATATTCATTTACATATACTAGAGCAAATGGGCCAAAATAATCCTTTGCAAAAATAAATAGATTATATTTCATAGTTTTGTTAAAACAAACAATTTAAATCTCTTTCTAGTTTTGATTTTTTAGTTGTCAGGATGTATAACATAGCTTCACACACATCAAGTACTAAAACAGCTGGAGTGAACGTAACATTAGTTCACAAAAATTTAAAAAAGTAGCATAATTTAAATATTTTAAGTACACATAACATGTTTAGTTAACAGTTAAATCAAATACAACCAACATGTTAATCTGTTATTTACATTTTTACATGGAAGTTTCTGATGTTTGCAGGTATGTAGTTAGGGAAGGAACTTGGAAGATTCTGATGGAGTGATATTAGTATTTCTAATTTTTTCTCCTCCAAAAAATAAAATAATGCCAGCCAAATAGGCAATTGCTAGAGCCACGAATACCGAAATCATATCCCCTAAAGCAAGGGAGCACCATGCAATATTCATCTCATCAACCGAGACCACTGTTTGCAAGTCAGCTCTTGATTTATACCGATTTATTTTAGCTTTTCTTTCAATACTTGCAATAAATTCAGAATTCCATCTTTCAATTAGAAAACCTGCAACTGCGTGGCTTACATACCAATTCAGAGCATCCCGATACACAGATTTCTTTGGCATGCCAAATGCATTCATTTCCGGTAGCTCATTTGTCTCTGCAATCAAAAGGCTCCTAAATCCAGGATGTGATTTGGATTCCATATCCCTTATCATATAGAGATACGACAAGTAAAAAATAAATGCAGTTCTCTCCCGAGATACTACCTTATCCAAAGATGATATGGGCGAACCTGAATCCAGCTCCCACTCATCTGCTATACGTTTTAAGTGATAACTTGGCGACTCGCTAAATACAGTTTCAAGCAGAGACTTATTCGCATAAGAATATGAAATTGCAGAGTATCTTGGACTAAATTCATACAATTCTTTAAATGTCGTCGGATAATCAACTGGATCTTTATGTGTCAGTCCACCCACAATGTTCCCTTTGTAGACAACACTAATAAAGTACACAACTAATATCCATAGCAGCATAAAATATCGGTTGAAAGTGTTAACAGGATGTTTGCAAGGTTGATCAAGAAGCACTTTCACAAATTGCTCAACAACCCAAAAATTCATTGTGACTTTAAAAACACGATAAACTATGCGATACACGTTGATAGACACAAGTAGTGTCAGTAATAAAAATGTTATAACAAGAAGGATCCATAACTTCAGTGATAACGAACTCACAAGAGCCTTCCAGTTGCGTGCTGTTTTTGGTGAGGTGACTGAAACGTAATGTATTCGACATACACGAGATTGGAAAATTCAATGTAACCGTTTCTCTGCCAAGTCGGTGTCACAACTGGTACGATGTCTGCCTTTCCACTGATTAAATCTCCAACCAAACCAGTCCAAGAACCGTCTTCTCTTTGATATCCGATGCCATGCGTTAAGGCAACTTCTGTATACGTAAATGAAATATTCAATCTTTTTGATATCTCCTCGAGAATCAGATACTGGGAGCCTGTATATTTGTTAGCTTTAAATCTTCTGGATATTTGGTAAGGTGAATCAATGTATAAGACATTTAATGTAGTGCCACCGAGAATTCTCGTGCTTTTAAGGTTTCCGAAATTAATATTTCGTTCAGAATGAAGAATAGTACTGTCCACGCAATTTGTGGATCCCATAGTTGTATTTGGTAAGAGATATATAACCAATTTGAGTAACACCTTGTCTTTATAATCACTACAAATTCCTTTTACAGCTAGTAATGGCATGGTAAAGAAAATGTACTTGTCATTGATAAAGTCTTCTATTATGGTGGGGTGATTTTCATAATTTTCATAAATTAATATTTTTGTTAGACAACTCATAAAGTAGTATCGTACTCCTAATTTAATACTTGTGCTGTTATGAGTCAAGTGTTGGTTGTAAATATTTGCCGGTTTTTCTACAAAATATTCACATGCTGGGTTGTTGAAATGAATGTTATTATTCCTACGAAAGTTGTAAATTAATGGTAAACACTGTGGATATTTAGAGACAATAGAGCAGACGGTAGAGTAAAGTAACACATCAAAAGGGTCCGATGGCGTCAATATAGTTTGAATATCTTTAACATTTTTATATTTGAGCCCTTGACATTGTATAAATATTGATAACAGGTAGACAGTCGTCAATGATGCTATTATTAGTATGTAATAACTACAAACTAAATATGAATTTATGCCCCTGCCCAATGTCATGTTAAATGTTTAATCAGAAACGGTTTAAAGTTTTATTTCAACGGATATTGGTTTTATGAAACCACGAGACAAACAGGGGGGTAATGTTTGTAAGAACAAGATATGACTGATATTAAACTAAAGCTAGAATGAACACCAAAGTAATGAAAAGCTGTACAAAGCGTTTAGAAGCTAGACAAACACAACAGTCTCTAAGTGCTTAAACAGTTTTACCTCTAGCATTAACTTAACTAGTTAAATATTGGATTTTGTGAATTAAAAATCATTAGATATGAACTTTTTGAATGGACTTTACATTTGTCGGTTTTATACTTTTATTTTCAATAAGTTTCGAAGAAAAGCCAACATGAGCAAATACTTTATCCTGTGTGTATTTTCAATACCTATATCTGACGTGCTTTTCAAAAGAAACAAAGTACACAATATTTATATTATTTACCGTAATCAGAAAAAACAGTTCTTAATAGCGTGATAGAAATGTTTTGTAAGCGGTTTGGTATTGGAAAATAATTGTATGTTTTAAGTTGATGTTTTATTGGCAATAACAAGTAATAAACAAGTAATAACAATATTTTTCTGATTTACTTCAATTACAGCTTGTGCGTCATTAGCTACGAATAAAGTTTGTTACCTAATGAGTTCCGGTGTTAAAACACAAATACTATCAACCAACCACTAATAACTAACTGTTGTATTTTAGTTTAACTTCCACTTCTTACAGTTTAACTTTTCACGAATATAATGCGAAAATATTTATGTGTAGAAATATTTACGTTTAAAATTGCCTGGAATATTGTATTAATAGATCGTAATTGTCAATGTCAAAGCTAATGTTACATTTGGGTTATCGTACGCTACTTTTGCTATCTAATTCACCAGCCTCTTCAACACAGCTTTGTGTAAATCAGATGTTAAGGGAACTGTAGTCAACATGTCATTAGTATATGCGAACAATATTTCATTAAAAATGATAGAAATTTTTTGAAGTATGTTAACAATGTAAGCTGCTTCTTACACTGAAAGCTTCTAAAACACGATATTAGGTACTTTTCTCCTCCGAAAAAGAATATGCCAGCCAAGTAGGCAATCGCTAGAGCCACAAAGACTGAAACCATATCCCCCAAACCAATCGGGATCCATTTATTTTTTACATTGTCAACCGTTACACCTGTTTGTAAACCAACTCTTGACCTGTAACCAGTTATTTTAGCTTTAATCTCAATACTTGCAATCAGAGGCGTCACAACGCATTTTTGCTAGGGTGTACATAAATGTATAGAGAGGTATAGGGGGTACCACAAGGGGTAT
>JAQIXW010000293.1:0-35812 GCA_034700685.1 Willowsia buskii
TTTTTTTATTGCAATTTGCAAATTGCTGCGAATTTCACTTTGCTTAATGTTCCATCAGTCAGGACACTGATTTTATCTAACATAGGATAACGTGTGCATGCATACACCTAATTGAGTACACACGCACACTACACTGGCGTTACGTCTGACAATTTTGATAAACCATGAGCATTGCATGTATCTTAATCTTGACATTTTACAGGCGTCTTGTAATTTTTTAAATAAATGAATGAATGAATGAGAACGGAGAAGGAAGAAATTATTGTTTTCTTTCCTAACCCATAATTTTAATGAGAAAACCTTAATGCAAATTTAACTATAGATTATTGCTAGAACTTGGATTGAGATATGGTTGACGGCAGGCACTTGTGATTGTGATTGAAGTAAAGATTTGAGGAGCTACTTAAGACAGTCGATTTGTTAAAAGCCAAACATATATTTGCACTGTACAAATTTCATTAATTGCATTTGAACTCATCATTTATCATGAATCCATGAATGCTTTCTGCTTTCATATTCATCTCCTTAACTTTAACTCACAATAAGGTTGATACATACATAGTTTGTTTTCAAAGCTGCAGCCAAACAATACGCTTACACTTACTGGAAGTCCTGTTTCCATTTCATCAATTAACGATGTTAGTGGTGCATATAGATATTATGCGTTATTCAACCCCTTGCATATACTTAATATTAAGTACAAAACTGACACTACACAGGGTAGGAAATTCTCGTATCCTAAAAACGCCAAACATTTTCCCCTTTTGAGGACCATCTCAAAGATGTGATCTTTAATACAGTTGCAGTAAATAACCAGACCAAATCCAGTGAGAACAAGCTGCATTTAAAGAGTTCTCATGAGCTGTTGGAGACTCAGTTCGTGAACAGATGAAGAAGGGAAAAAGACGGTACTCAATACCAAGACGCTTCAGTTTGATTCCGGCACCAGTTGCAGTTGAGCAGGAACGTTGTAAGTGGAGCATATCGAATTTGTAGAGCAGAAATACAGCATCCTTCAGATTCAAACGATATGTTTGTTTGGAGAGGGTTATTGAGTGCAACACCTAGCAAAACGTTACATGACCTACCATCATCCTAAAAGTAGTCTCGCACTTTTACTTTTAAACTGTTGCAATTCTTCTTCTAACTCAATCAGAAGAACAAATTAATTAATTGCCTATTAATGTCAAGTCAAGTTTATTAATGAATTGTTGTTGTTGCTGCTGTTTGTCAGTTCTAAAGGATTTACATTGAGACAGGTTCACGATTCGTTTACATTTTCAAACCTATTTAAAAAGTCGTTTCACTCGTGCTGATAAAAATAAGAATAATACTGTCAATTGAAATGTGCACCTAGCAAGAAAAATAGATATTGTATGCATCATTCGTTTTTCATTTTTTCCACGTCAAATGTTTGCGTCAATTCAAAGGGAAAACATGCGATTTTTACTGGGTTCCTTCCAAAAACTTGCTCCCATAGATCATATTATCTTCAACTGTGTCGTGTGCAGATTTTGTGACAGTCTAATTAGTTATAATACAACGTAAGAATCTCTTCCCTTCTTTACATGCCAAGATGGCAGTTTACACAACATGTAATTCAAGTGCTAGTCAGTTTCATTAAAGCCGTATCAACACGTTTTTGTATGCTCTGTCATTGTCTCAAGTGTAGTCAGTGGGGTGACTCGCTCCAACTACACAACGACAAATGATGGACAAAGGTGTGAACTGTGTTCTTGTGACCACCACAGCTGTCGTGACAAGACAAAAAATGAACAAATGGGTATTTATCAGTTTCATATCAATAATCATTGCTGCCGTCTGTCTTTCCATCAGCATTATCTTTGGAGTGCAACTCAACGGTAAGTCTTAATTTTCACTTTCACTTTCTATGCAACTCTTCAGCTCTACTAGCTTTCACTCAAACACAGCCTCGTACATTGGAAATGAGCAGATTATAAAGTTGTGCCCATGTACCTTTTCCCAAGTTTACTTGAGTTTGGCTAGATACTAGTTATATGGTCAACATTTGGGGCAAAATGAAAATCATGGCTGTAAGGACATAATATGTTAATGTGCCCTGGCCCTCCAGCATGTAACATCCAGTTTGCTTTCTTGTTGATTTTAATTATACGATTATTTACGGTGTAGCCTAACGAACCATGATTGTGGATGCATGAATGCTTCCAAAAGCGTGAGGGTGGAAAGACAAAGAGTACACAAGTGGTGTGGGAGTAAAAACAAACGTACCCGCATTTCTTTTCACATCAGATTTGTTCATAATGATCACTAAAGGAAGAAATGCATGAAATGAAATGAAATGAAGTGGGTATTATGTTATATTGTAACCGTCTGTATGTTTAAAATCACGAGAAACATATTTTTTTGGTAAAATCTTATGAACTGAGAAACATTAATGAAGTAACACATAGTCTTCCTTTCCAGCTTTTAAACATTGTTTATATTTATCACAAAGTAAGCAAGTATAGAAAACAATTTAAATGTTGGAATATACATACAATTTTATACAGCCTTCGATGAATAAAACATCTATAGCTTGTGTCTAAAGTAATTAATTAGCCAAATCGTTAACTATAGATCAACTCCACAAGTTTCAGTGAAATCAATAACTCTTCAGATCATTTGATACGTATCACTGACCTATATATGTATGAATGGCTTACAAGTACCCAGACCACATCTGCATTGTATACATGCAAAGACTACATATTAAGACTATTATATCTTTTACAGATTATACTTCTTGATTAAATACATAATACATGGAGAAATGATTGACAAGTCTATTTTTTTACTCAAAGAAGGAGAAAAAGTACAAATAGCTAATAAGCATTATTGACGCTATAAAACACAATGGATCAATGGAAGTTTACATAACTGAATATAGGAAAAAAGGAGGCATAATAAAAATGGATATTTTTATGTACCTTTCTAAAATTTTAAATAAGGTACATATGTACATATACTTGAAAAGAAATACATATATTTTACGTGTTTAGCAATGTTGAACTTTGATTCAAAAGAGGACAGCTTTGATAGTTGTGCTAGTACATAGTAATGAGTAATGATGATAGTGATGTCATTTCATGTCATAAACTTGTGGCCAAAATTAAGCTTACAGGCAAATGTAGTGTACGCAGTTGACGATAATTGCATTAGAGACTAGGAAACTTTTGTCAAACATTCTTTAGAAAAGCCTCCATATAGAAGTAACTCCGGAATTTCAGAGAACGCTTATTAAACATGATACATCATATAGCATGAACCTTGTGAAAATGTATTTTGCGTTATTGTGATACCATCCAAGTAACCACAATTTTAACGGATATAACATCAGTACTAAATACACATATCATCACACTTCATATAATGCCTGTTTTCCTGTAGGTGTCTCATCGCATTAGCCTATAATGCAACCTATATTCTGTTGGGCAAAGCATTTTATGAAATTGTATCTCTTTCTCATATATTTGGTAACATAAACATGCATGCAGTTTAGTTCAAAAACAAGTGTAAATGGAAACAAATACCATAGGGAATCGTAATGGACGGACAGACAGCCAACCTGACGTTAATAGCAAGCTTTCAACTGATAAATATTGATAGGTTTAGCTGCTATCTTCCGGAAAGTGTATGAAAGGGTTGAATTGACAATCTGTCATGTATCAGTTTTTTTAAGTTGACACGACGCGAAATCCAAATGAATTGATAACGTTCTACTGGGATTGATTATTTAATATATTGTATAAATTCTACTTTATTGTTTGTTGTGTTAGTGCATGCTATAATATAGCCAGAGATTTGTTTAAACATTATTGAGTTTTTATTAACAAAAATGTAGCTGACCATGTAATTTATTGGATTTACAAGTTCTAAGGATTTATGATGCACGAATGACAGAGTGAATCCTTAAAAAATGTTCATCATACGCACTTCCCCCATTCAATCTTTCACACTTCAATTCATTTGAAATAAAAGTGTTGACGGGATTTCACATAACATGTTAATCTCATACTCATGTTCAGCAGATTGCTGCATGTGATGTCGGATATTATCTGAAGTGTTCATTTCAACTCCACATTTTAAAAAAACCTAGAGAAAGCAGAAGCATGTTTTTGTGGGAAATGTTTTTCCGGTTCACTTCATCCACCCACCACCTGCATTTCTCCGCTTAATAAAGCGTTTTCTTTCATTCATCACTGTGATTTCGTCATAACGTATATAAACACTTTTACACAATATTGCTTCACGGACAATATCCGTTTTCATTTGCTGTTATATTATAGTATAGGTCTCCACATTTATGTAACTCCGCATAACTTTCTATTACTATGTAATAGGCGCTTATAGTAAAGTATTTTATTTGGTGGGTGATCTACTACGCATGTTTTCTAGCGAGCATCCCAGAGTTAAAGACTCATCACTTATATTTTGTATTTTCTGTCGGTTCAGATGAATTTTAACAAACGAACGAAAGCCATTCGAACGGAAAGCCGCTTTTTCTATAAGGCAAAGGCAACTATAAAAATGTATGCTTTACTAATCAGAGATTTTAATTTCTACTCACTCCATTATCTATAGACAAAATATAGAAGACTAGTTAGTAAAAAATTTAAACGCTCTGTAATCTGGTGTCAAATTCAAATACAATTTGACTTGAGGGATTTGATTTTATACAGAATTCACAAAGTAAAAATTTAAAAAACTCTAAATTGTCTATTTTCTACTGATGGTTTTACTCAAGATGTTTTGCAGAAATGATAAAACAATGATAAATGTAAGGAATGACCTGGACTTTGGTCATTAGTTCCTGGACCCCCTTATTCACATCATCACATCATTCAGCGATTTTACATTTTCACTCCTTACTCAAGCAAACAAGGTTACAGGATACACGATAAAGTTTTATATGTGTGAAATACACACAATTTAGACACATATTATTTATAAATATGTTTTGCCAATCATTGAGGTAAAATGCAGCAAAAAGTGGTAGAAGCATTGATGGGCACTGCCAGTCTGCCACTACCACTTCATAACTTTTTTTCTTGCACGAGTAGATCATGTTCGACTCTAATACCTATGTGATTTGTCAAATATTTAAGATCAACTATAACGAATGATTTATATCAATAGCAATTAAACTTTAAAGTCTTATCATGCCCCGGTATTTTAATTTTCATAGAATTAATTCATTTCCCTTTCCCATGCGTCATTGCCATCTTAATATTCTTATTGAAATGCCAAATGTCAGAGATTATGATGGTTATCTCAAAAATAGAGCAATTGATTTTCAAGGGCTCAGCAGTTTAGTAACATGTTCTCCAATTCACAGTACAATTTTAGTATATTTATGCGTTTCCACACGCATCGTTTTCTGAATAAAAAGTAAACAGTTTCAGCTCCCGAAGTGAAGTATCATCGTATCGTATCATACATAGTAGATGTCTAATGCTAAGAGAAAGCAACATACCTACAATTCTTTCTATGAATATGAGACTATGATACTGCCACTGCACAGTGTTAAATGAAACGAGGCATAAACATGGACAAGCAAAACAAAAGAAAGCAATATGCATACAACAGACTTTGACTTTTTTTTCTTCTTTCTTCTTTTCTTTTTCTTCTTGTCTACTATTCACCGTTGACAGCACTTATTGACGATGATACCCAGTGAACGTAACAGATAAAGTTCGTGACTTTTACAATAATCTTTGCTTTCATCGCTATGATTTTTTTCGAACTTTTATACAACCGACAAGACATAAGTTTCGCCGACATGCGACATTTAATAAATTATGAATGACAAGCTATCGGCTACTGTTCCGACATGTTCTATCTAATCCACTTGCAACATGTGTTTCCCTGACCAAGCATATAGCCATCATCGCCGTTGCATGTCTTTATAGAATTTGTAGTTGATGATATTGATAAGATCGTACTGCCAAAACATTGAACATTTATAGGCTTGCACTGACATGTATATAGCTAAAGTAGAGTAAATTAAGTCATGATGATGATGGCAACTGTTGGAACGTTTATTTATGTCTTTATTTTTGCTGCTTGTTGACAGGCCACAAAAACATTTGCCTCTCTTCAGCATGTGTTCGAACAGGTAACAATAACAAGTTACATAATATTAATACTTTACAACAACAACTATTGTTACAATAAACCAAAAAAATAAGTAACAGCGAAACGTATTGTTAAGATGCCTATGGGCTATGTACTTTCTCCGATGAATGCTTATAGCTGCATCCCTCCTTGGAGCCATGGACATTTCAGCTGACCCATGTGACAACTTTTTCCAGTTTGCTTGCGGCCACTGGAATAGGAAGCACATGATCCCTGAAGACAGGGCATCCATTTCTACCTTTGAAGTGCTCTCAGATCAAATTCAAATTACTCTAAAAGGACTACTCGAAGAGCCAGTAGGTACCTCAGATTCTGACGCGACGAGAAGAGCAAAAGATTTTTACATATCCTGCATGAACCTGAGTAAGTCTATCTACTACCACCTACCTGACTAATTACTTCACTCATTACTAGTATCATGGTTATCCTTACAGACCTTCATCTGCCTACTTTTCCCGCATAATCTCTCTTTCTCTAGAGAAATTAAAACAATTTAAAATACTAATTGTGAAATGTGAACCCATCATCATCATCTTTACTTTTCTTTAAACTTTTATTAAACCGGCTTATTCTCTTTTTAAAAATGAAGGTGCCATAAGGGAGCTAGGTGCTGTACCACTCCAAGATCTCATTAATGACTTGGGTGGATGGCCCGTAACGGAAGGGCCAAACTGGAAGCCCAAGCTCCAAGTAGAAGAGCTAATTGGTAAGTAAAGCCTCTTAATATTGATACGTGAAGATTTGCGTTAATTAATACTATCCTCAGGCCCACATCATGTAATGTTGAACAGTTGAACAGTGAAATGCTAATAAAATAATTAAAGCTTTCCCCTCTCGACAAAAGTTTTGGAAAACTTTCTACTGATTACTGTATACCTACATATTATGCTCTTAATTATTATTTTTGCTAAATACAATTCCGTGATTAAGGAAGGATTAGAGCAGAGCTTAACATGGGGGTTCTGGTAGAACTGTGGGTAGGTCCGGATGACAAAAACTCTTCGGTGAACATCATCCAGGTTGGTGCATCATTTCAGAACATGTGAATTACAAGTCGGTGAACCAAGCTTCTGTGTCTAGTAGACAGACGTATTTCATTATTAAGAAAATTAATCAAAGTGTTTGCTTGTGACGATGAACAATAATATATGCTTGTGGTACTGGCAGTCAAATTTACTTTGTCATATGCAGTGCATGAATGCAAGTGACAAAAATGGAGCATGTGTCACCTCATACGTATTTATTGGTTATAAATAAAAGCAAGCCGCATGGAATGTACTATACTGTAGTAGTAGTGAATATGTAAGTTTGCATGGATGTATGGTGTGGTAAATATTACACAGTGATTATTATCCAGATGACATCCAGAACTCATGACTGGATTTATTGCTTATGTTTGCTCAAATATCTGTAAATCTGTGGTTTCCCAAGAGAGCTTATGGCTAGTAACGTTTTCTTTCAAGATGTTTGTTTGCGGTTTACTAATCCTATTGATTAGTGCATGTAGAAAATTCGGTGTTTTGCAGATTTGTTGGTCACAAAAATTATGATGATGTATGTGTGTCACGTAGGTGGACCAAATGCAGCTGGGTCTTCCAAGTCGAGACTACTTTCTAAACGCCTCGAGAGAGATTAAAGCGTACCACACGTACATGTCCGAGTTGGCTGTTCTATTCAACGCGAGCAGCATACAGTTTGCAATGGAGGATTTGCAGAAAGTCATCAATTTTGAGAAAATGCTTGCAAATGTACTTTGTCAAAAGCTCATAATATTATGCATGTTTTCCCATTCCAAGTCCAAACATAACTATACATATGATACCAATTATGATGAACTGTGAAGACTGTATGAAGAGTATTTTTACGAAGGTTTACAAAACTATTTTTCTGTATTTACATAATATTTTAAAATTGTGTGAAGGTATCCCTTCCGGAAGCTGACCGGCATGACACTAGTGCCATATACAAAAAGCAAACACTGAGCAGTTTACAACGGGATATACCCGAGTTCAATTGGACACTTTATTTGAAGACATTTGTGCAAACAGAGCTTCCCATTGATGAACCCATTGTTTCGTATGCCTATCGATATCTTGAAGAAATGGCTTTCATTGTGAAGGCCACAGAACGAAGGTACGGGGAAAATGAATCCTTTATACTCGCTACTAACCTATTCATACTCATACAACTTTCTCCATTCATAATCATCATATATTTGCTTGATATTAATCCAGAACCGTACAAAACTACGTGATTTGGAGAATCCTTATGGAGCTTACTTCCCATCTGGTTGACAAATTCCAGGAGACTAAAATCGAGTTTCGTCAGGTGCTGATGGGAGTGACAAGTGAAAGAGAACGGTGGCACCAGTGCGTCGAGTGGACCAACAAAAAGCTTGGCATGGCACTTGGAGCACTCTTCATCCGAGAAAATTTTGATCCAATAGCAAAGGTATAGATTAAATATCTTCTTCAGATCATTTTGTAACTTTTTGAAAACATAATAGCAAAACATAAAACCAGATAGATATAGATGTAAAGCTTCAAAATGTTATGATGGCATTGATACCACAAAGGGGCGACGTGAAACATAGTAAACGGAGAACGATCATAATATCTTTATTGCCCACTGATCATTCTGTATCATCCCATGCCACACGTAATATGAGCGTACAGCCTATATGAACCATGTGTTCAAGGAAAGCCAACAGGTAGTGTGAAGTGAGGATCCAACTTTAAGAAATAATAGATAACAACTATTTAGTCTGATCCTAAACATAGTTTTTTAAATATTATTTGACTGAATCTATGCATCTAATAGATGAGCTATAGTTTTTTCGAGAAGCAAATACAATATACTGAAAACCTAAGTGAAAAGAATGAGGAAAGCTTCTCGATTGATTGTCAAATGAGACAAGACAGTAGGAATTGTTTTTCAGGGAATAGGCAGAACTTTTTTCAAAGAAAGCGAAATGCCGACACGTGAGGAAGACAGGTAAATAATAGTAAGATAAGACATGGCATGTAATAGAATGACGATGATGATGATGACAGTGCCATACCAATACATAATACATATAACTCTATGACGCATATATCAGCGCACATTTTGAGTGATGGAGAAACATGGATCATTGATAGATAACTGAGGGTATGCATACAGTTGAAGATTCAATTCATAATAATGCATGTATGTATCAAATATAATATGCAAAACAAGCATAGACTATATGGATCAGCAGAAGAACAGTTGTGTGGCGCAAACAATCAGGATAGAAATTGTCATCATGTTCTCTCTCGCCAACCATCATCATATTTTTATGATTTGAAGAAGGCGAACACGAAACAAAAATACAAGAATAAAATTCTCGCAATCGACTACGATTTCCTCTTTGAGCTGAAAATCCTATCTCGTTTTTTCAAAGAAATGTTTTTCATAAATGCGGGGAAAGCCTAAAGCCCTAGATTTGCCTTTCACCATCGGACACGCTACAACGGGAAACAGTTCATCTAGCCAATATTAGGAAACTTTGAGGATTGATTTTTAAGATTATTTTTTCAATGTACAATTGTAATTTTGTAATACATTTACCTGAAGCAAATAGTCAGTCAGCTAGCAAGAAAAATCAAATTTAATCACAGATCATCAAGAATGCAAAAAACAAATCATCTAGTCATACACAACCCCTGTGTCATCATGTGGGGTGGTTAAGCAGCATATGTGTAGCCAATGCCCGTTGCGTAAGCCAAAAGGCATGGATGCACGAGATTACAAATCGTTCAGCAATATTGTGGCATTTATTCAATTTCTCTGTTCTGAAAGTACTCGACTGCCCTTAACTACTTCCTTCCCTTTTCCTTCTTCTTCTTCTTCACTTGTTGACTTGTAGATCAAGCTAGGCTATGAGGACTAAGGTGAAAAGAAAGGAAATGGGGAACTGCGGAGAGATTATAATTTAATGGAGGAAGTAATAAAGGGGAAAGCAGTTTTGTTTGTGGTGGTATGTTTGCAGCTTATAGATTTTGCTTGCGTTGCATTTGCTTTCTCTCTCTCTCACACACACAGACATACTTTGTTCAGACAGCCCATCTCCTTCCCATGTACTTTTAGATGAACCTCACCTCCACATACATAACACGCACAGATGAACCAAAGGGATTGAAAATGAAATGATGATACGAATTTTATTGCTCAATTTTCTTTGACTACCTCATCATCTAGTAAATTCTATGAGTAAATGTGAAACAAACGGCTTACTTTTACTTTTCTAACTTGCCCCCAGCAAAAAAAAAGTCCGCACAACATATGCATGCATGAAAATCATGTACATCAACATTCTGAACACAAGAAATGTGATAAACTAACAACAAAAGGAAAAAATGCTTTCTGATTACTTTGTGGGTTTTTAGTTCTGGAATTGTGTAATTTAACAAAATATTACTTTCCTTTCTATTGCTCCATGCAGACAGATATGCAGAGCTAAAATTGTCAGCGACATTTATGACTGCTTATAAGCTATAAAATATTGACAGATTTTCTCTTGAGCGAAACCCAATATTTAATAACGACAACCAGTTTTCCGACCCCACAATTGTGAAAACCGACGAATTGATTCAGTGCGAGAGCAACGAGAGGGGAGACTAGAGACTTCACAAACCTTGTCCGCCAGATACTTAAGAAGTTATGCAGACAATTTTTCTTTGGTTTACCTCTTTTCTCCTCATCTTTTCCTCCTGCAAACGGCAAACGAGGACTGCGAACCGCAGAAATGAACCGTTTCATTGCTGCAACAGAGTCGTACTTTTCTCCTTGAGATTGCGATATACGTTTCACACACACCTAAGCACCCAAGCCGAACAATAACAATAATATAAGCTATTATCGATATCTTGTAAGGCACCCATTCAAAAGTTACAGGGATATAGGATATAAAAAATTGAGTGTTTTCATATCGGTCTCTCGTTTTTAAAAAGGAAGTAAAATAATATATGAAGGGTAAGCTATTTACAAGCGAATATAAAATGCAGCGTGTGTGTTCATCCATCCATCAAACCAGTGAAGTCACTTTGATTTGATTTTATTGTCAGGCTGCTTGAATAAATAAAACGTTTCATTTTCGAAGGAAAATCCTGCTTTTTTACACACTAGAAGATTTTAAGCTTTTATTCTCTTACACACTTTCTCTTCCCATATTATCCTTCCTTTCTCATCCACTCTGTCTTTTGATTTCCATATCAAAATAAAACTGAAGCACCACCGCCGCAACCACGCGCTTATGTGTAGTAAGAATTTTCTTCGTCAACATAGACTCATTGTTTTCTTTCTTTAAGCCTTTATATTGCAAGGATGACTGAAATGAGTAGAAACAGAATGGCGGGTTTGAGAACTGAACGGAGAAAAGATGCAATTCATCCTTTTCTTCTGCTCCTTGTCAGTTCACCAACAGTTCATTTCAGCTTGTGTCCCAGTAGACACCAAGAAAAGGAAAAGGGCCACAAACTGCATGATTGCCATTTGCGTTTGAAAAGCCGCCACAAGAGAAATGAAAGTGATGCAAAGTCAGAAAGAAAATAGGAAGGGAACAATAACATGAATAAGAAAGAGCACATCCAGAGGAGTTTTTTTTATCGTTTTAAAAGCTTATATTATTACTTTATTATGACATGTTAATGTTGTTCGCGGATTAGAATACAATCACTTGATTTTCTTGTACAGTTTTCAAGTAAACTCAGGTTAAATTATAATGCAAAAAATCTTTCCCTCCATTCTAACTTTAGAAAGTCTTTGAAAGAAAACACGCAACAAAGAAGGTTTACCACCACGATCGTAGGAGGCATATGCATAGCATTTGTTCATTCATGAAGCGTTCATGCATTTGTAAACTCTAATTTTAATTACTTCTCTCTTGGACGATCTTCCTTTCAAAGTCAGGCATGGGGTGACATCATCATTTGCTTAGGAAGTTTCCGCTGCGTTTTTAATAATGTGCCATTAACCTTGTCGTTTCTCATTATTGCTTACATTCATCTTTCAACTACTGATATCCGTATATCATCTTTGTCATTTTATTATTTGCTCGTGTGGTGACAATAAAACGATCAAAGGAAACGGCCCAGGAAATGATCGGCAACATCCGAGAAGCTTTTATCGAGCTTCTCAATGAAAACCACTGGATGGATGGCCCAACAAGGAAGGTTGCAAGGGACAAAGCGTTGAAAATGAATGAAAGGATTGGTTACCCGAATTTTATCACAAAACCGGATGAACTCAACAAAGAGTATCAGAATGTATGTGTGCGTATGCAAAATTAACTTCTAAGTAGTAGCTACCACGTTCATGCACCATGAATGTTTTTGGTTTTCGTTTCATAAAATTATTATTTTAATAATAAATGACTTGTCGACACTATTGGGATGTGGTTTGCTTTGTTTACTATCCCTCTTCTCTCTGCGTATACACAGCTAACCGTGACACGAACAAAGTTTCTGGGAAACATAATCAGCCTAGGGAGTTGGAAAGCTACACAAAATCTGGGGAAACTGAGAAAACCTGTAAACAAAGACAAGTGGTCAACTGAGCCAGCTGTAGTTAATGCGTTTTATGATCCAAACAAAAATGATATTGGTACAGAAAACAGTTCAACTGTTGATTATCACATTATATATTAAAACGCCTTGAAGACTTGGGGAAAATGAGATTTTCGTTGCCAAAAGACGTAACTTTCTTTATTGTTTCCTCCAGTATTTCCTGCTGGAATTCTGCAACCGCTCTTTTACAGCCAGTTCTTTCCAAAGTCTCTGAATTATGGTGGGATTGGTGTTGTAATAGGTAAGGGAAACAATGAAATAAAATTGATTAGCAATTATGTTTACAAACATTTCGCTTCTTGTCCTTGTTTTTTCGTAATGTTTTGATTCTGACATATCAATGTGGTTATGTTTCCCCTACGAAGGACACGAAATTACACATGGATTTGACGATAAAGGTAAAAAATAGCGTATTATTATATATAAATCTTTTCATGTTCAATTTGATGTCAGTAGTAGTTTCTTGTAAATCATGTTGCTGACCTGTTTTATGAGTTTTGATAGGGTCGGAGGAAAGGAGTAAATAAATTGGAGATATTATATTATCTGATTGATGATGATGCTTTTATAATTCAATTAAACTGTACTAGGTCGTCAGTTCGACAGTGAGGGCAATCTGAAGGAATGGTGGGATAACCAGACCATTGCCGCATTCCGACAACAGGCCCAATGCATTATTGACCAGTACAGCAGTTACAGGCTGGATGGTCATCGAATTAATGGGAAAATGACACAAGGAGAGAACATTGCCGACAACGGCGGTCTTAAACAGGCATATCGTGTAAGTTGCTATTTTGCTACTACCCACAATACACAAAAGTGAAAGGAAAGCCTCTATCTTAAATCTTAAATGCCGTCTTGAAGTCTACTACGGACTTGTGATAGGAAAGAGATGAGGAAGGAAAAAAAAGAAGTAAAAAACGTAATTTCATTTGGTAAAGCTTATTTGCTCCCTTGATTCTTACATGCTACTCAACCTATGCATTTTAGTATATAAACAAGCAGCAGTATAGGACTTAACTTACATACACATGCATGTAATACCTATAGTAGAGCAGTTGAAGTGATTAATTTACAATTTTATCAATTATTGCAAGCAATTGAATGATAATGTTAGATTGGTACAGTTCTTAGTAAATACTACGACTGCTATGACGCAGATTCTTGCCTTGACTTCTTCACCCAGGCTAACATCAAACAGTAGTAGCGATGAGCTACTTGGAAGAAGATTATGATCATATATATTGAAGGAAGACGTGAGACGGAGAAATTAGAAAATTTTTCATCTACTTTTTAGTATATTTTTTGCCACTTAATACGGATACATGTATTTTTACTTGATTACTGATGGTCTCATCTCATGATCATCCATCATTAGCCACTTGCAGTAGCACACTCATGTCGTTTCTTTTGCAGCGTAAAAACTTTAACTTATATATTTTTAGTGTTGGGCAGTGACAATATTCGATTTAATATGGTAGCACACAACATATACCACGCATCTTCTTTTTCATCTTGTTCTTGAGAGCTCGGGAGAAATTAAAGTGGATTAATGTCTGAAATGATTTATTGTTTGAAAATCAAAGAAGGAAGAAAATACAATGAAATGTGACAAGAAGCTTACTACATTGGTCATCTATCTATATTTTGTATGTACACAGTTGGCATGTACCCGAGCACTTGATAATATCTTCAATGTGTATGTATTTCTAGGCATTTAAAAAATGGGAAAAGATGCATGGCACTGAGCCCTTGCTTCCAGGCCTGGAATGGATGACCCATGACCAGTACTTTTATCTAAATTATGCACAAATCTGGTGTGGCTCGATGAGACCAGAAGATTTACTCAACAAAATTAGGAGTGCTGTGCACGCTCCAGCACCGATCCGAGTTCTTGGCCCGTTGTCCAACTCTGAAGAGTTTTCCAATGCATACTCCTGTCCCATCGGGTCGAGAATGAACCCAAAGGAAAAATGTAGCGTCTGGTAGAAAATGTAGTGGTCCTAGTTAAAGTCTTCTAAAAAAAAGTGATGGTGAGAATGATGACATTTGACAAAAGAAAAAAGATTAACTCCATCTGCTACCCTTTCCATCTTTCCATTATACGTACCTATTATCTATACATGTAGTATTAAAACTTGTACTCTGCAAAAGGTCATATCAGAACATGTAACATGCTGTGGTATCCACTACCTATGTATGAACACATGGAGTATCCCTTCATTTTTTATAGTGTTTATAGTCATAACTTAAAAAAAAAACTATCCAATTAATAGTGTCATGTTATAAGTCACAAAGTTATAAACCCCTTTCCCCATCTGTCAATCCTGGCCATTCCCTGTTATCATTCTCACATTGTGGTGTGTATCTTCTGTAGAGATGCTCTCAAGGAGGAAGCTATTTACAACACAACAATGTAAAAAATGATATCAATATCGTAAAAAGAAGAAAGCAACTGATATGACATACAGCATGGGTTTTAAACTAAGAACATGCGATTGCACTCAGCCCAGTATTTGTACTTTTTGTTTGAGCCAAAAAGTTGGATTTTCGTCCTTATTGTTATATAAAAGGTGATGTACAAAGTTAATTTTTTTGCTACATGTGAAACAGCCAGTAGTTGAGCGAGCAGTTAACCAACAAGTTTTAAAAATTCAATCCTATTGTTTATACCACGGCATGGTGCGGTTTTATGATTTATTGTGTGGGGAAAGTCGAACCTGTTCATAGTTAAATATCAAAGCGTTTTATGATGTCATTTTGAACTACGTCATATACAAAGTTTTATGTTAACTCTGCCTTTGAAAAGAGTTAAAAAAATTTGTAGTTGTCTACTTGTTAGTCACATTTCTAAGGTAGAGTAGAGAAGGTATGTTATATGTTAATGTATACAGCTATGGTAGTATCATAGACGGTGGGATTGTTTCCCTTGTATAAAAATGTTTGAGTAAAACTACTTTAACTAATCAGTTATTTGTAAAAATTCATAGCATTGATAAAACTATTACCTAATCTTAAATAATACCATCGCTGAAAAATGCCCACTATTCACGTTACCAATAAAGGAACTTGGGAGTTTCGACGAGTTTACTTTGCATGAGCATCACGTAAGCTAATATTACTATTTACCAGTTGGACACAGAGATTTTTAGTCCTTTTAAATTTTCCAGCTCGGATTTTCCTGTTTGCTGCATCCTCGAAAAAATACGTACTAAAAATAAGCTATATATAGGACTTCTTTTTGAAATAATGTCATAAAATACTTAAAGTAAAGTAGCCTCATATGTATGTACATGCACAATTGTTAGTTGTTATTGTAATTCCTATTATATACACTATAATTCTATTCTATAAATTGTAGTAAGCAATTAATATTGATCATAATCACCACTTATGTACATAAATCTGTAAATATTGTAAAAAGATCATGGTCAGTTGTTGGCTAACATCAAATAGAAAACGGGTAATTAATTATTACTATCCCTTTATTACTATATCGTATCAATGATTGATTAGAAGGCGCAACATTGTGTGTGATTGTTTCTAGAACCTATAAGATGCATGCACTCTTATTAATTTGTCAATTAGGAATTATTTACGATTAGACTAGTGAATGAAATCAGTTTTCATTTCAGACCACATTAAAGGTACAATTGAGTATATACATAGTACTAGTAAGCATAAGAAAACTGATTGATCTATTGCAGTTTATTGTATTACTTTGAGTGATCAAAAAGTGTTTACAGCATTGAATATTGCATTTGCAATTCTATTAATATTGGGTATAGTTGTACAAAATATAGGAGATTCATAGAGAGTAGACATGATGCAGATTTAGAGCTACTTAGCTCTATATAATTATAGGCGTTTTGTCGTAATGAATTAGGAAAATCTTCCAAATTCGTTTGAGCGTATAATATGTCGTAGATAACTTTTTAAGAATTGTCATGTTCTTATTGATGATTACATTATTAATAATCAACTTAATGCCAGTGTTGTTTGAAAAAAGTTTAATAAAATTCTTTTAAAACTTTAATACCATTTTCTATGATTTTTGCACACATTTTTTATCCCAAGGAATTACATGAATTATGTATCTGATTAAATTATAGGAGATTTGCGTACCGTGATGCAGCGTAACAAGTACTACTTTTAATAAGTTCTTATGTCATCAAAGAGCGTTTTAATCCTGAGAAAAATGATACGTTGAAAAGTAGGAAGTTCATGTTTCACCATTGCATAAATGTAAAAACAAGTAAGTCAATTAAATGCATAGATAAAATGTTTATTTGTTGATTTGCAGCTTTACATTGATGAGTAAGTACAAATTAAAATCACACAAAGTTCATTTTTAACAAAGCAAAAAAATTGGCACAAATGCATAATTATTTGTGATAAGATCAAAAGTTGATTGCTGATGAAATTGTAATCAGACATGCAACACATTTAAGTATTTTACAAGCAAGACTGTCGACTGTAATATTTGCTGAGATTTGGCCATACTTAAATGTACAGCTTATTGAGAATAATATTCACGTTTAGATACAAAATTTTGATAGAGACATTTTATCAATGGGTATTTACAAGTATCAAATCAAGTAGCAAGTGTTCTCGTTTGTTTACTTGCGTTTCAAACATCTTGTCATAAGGAAATCTAATTCTTGAATTGTCTTTACCGACTTTACAGAGCAACGGTACACAAATTAAAAACTATAGATATAAATAATGCTGTCAAACGTTTTCTCTTCTGCAGTTGGAACATTTGGATGGAAGCTCAAAAATAAGTATATGAGCATTTTACGAGTTTCTCGTAAACTAAAGTAAGAAATACTGCAAAAAATTATCTTATTGAGCTAAATAGCAATTCTACATCTTTATGAAAAGAATTTCATAACTTTTGTCATTGATAGCTGAAATACAAATGTTTAAACTGCTCTGATGTTATAAAAGTATAGTTTCTTAATAGATATATTTGTGTATACAATACCTTTGTATAAGTGTAGTAATGCTTATGGCTGATGGTATAATTGCCTTTAAGATACCTACGTTCTACGTTATATATATACTTGAAATATATCGTATGTTTGCGTACGTCGTCCTTCCTAATATTGGTAAGCTGGCGTGTGGTATATAAATTACATTATATAATATTTCGGTTTTGGTACTCATGAAAGCTAAACAATCCATCATGTCAATTTGCCAATTTTATCGACACAACGTTAACATAATATAAAGTATATACGTTTCATATTTATGTCTACTGCGCCATACTGAAAATACATTGGTTTTGCTCAACGTTTTGTTAGAAAAGATTATCTATCTTCTCTTTAACTAACTAACTTCTCTTATGTTGTTTAGGTATTGTAAGTAGTTCGTATATATATAAAAACTGGCAACTACACACATAATTATGTTATTTAGTTTGCGTATTTGCTTTTTGGTGCGTTTCCTCTCTGACTCGTCTACAAAAAATCTCTATTCTAATTTCTAGTAATACATTATTTTAAACAGCATAACATCATTGTAACGACATATTATACTTGAGAACACTAGAAGTACATCATATAAAACGGTTGTAGATTATAGCATTTCTGCATTTCAGCTTTCAAATGTTATTGATGATTTCAAACGAATTTGAAGTGCTTGAAGATGAGCTGGACTTGTCGAAATGTTTTGCATCAAAAAGGAACTCGTCCTCAGGATCGGAATCTTGCTCGTGGTCAGGCATGGCAGTGACGCCTGGAGTGAGGGAGTCAGGTCCTGACGAGGAACTTAAAGTTGCAAGCTGAGGATGTGATAGCATGAACTCCCTTTCTGGAGATGACTCCGTCGATGAGGATGCTGTGGCTGTTGCTATTTGAGAAGAAGCTTGCGATACCAGACTAGAGATCACTGCCGCTGAAGCGGACATCACTGAGGAAGGAGATGATAAGCCGGAAGTTACAAAGGTTGCGGCAGCAGATGCCATTGACCTTGTAAGCATCCCTTCAGTTAAACTGGTGCTTAGTGTGGGGCTCATCCTTCGAACAGATTTGGAGGGAGGATTTTCCGGAACTCGGACAGGATGAGGGGCGGGAGGAAGTTCCGCCTCTATGGATGATGGAAGACCCGCTTTGGGACCACGGCTGCTGCTGATGCCATCATCATCTTTGGAAGTTTTAGCAGTTACGGTCTTCTTAGGTACCTCTGGAATCAAATCTGTAAATAAGATATATTTGAATAATCCGAATAAGTCAGATTGAAAGAAGCCAGAAATTATTGGTTATGCTTGTTGGGCATACCTTCTTCCTTAATTACACCGTCATCCGAAGGAAGCTCAAATGCTGGACAAATCTTGAGCAGAGGAATAAGGAGAAAAGCTGCATTGGAGATCACAAATAACAAAGTGACAAAGTCCACTTGTGAGCCAAGTTTTGCAAGGAAAATCCATATGGCGCAAGTCACAGTGGTGAACTGAAATTTACAATACAAAATCATTAAAATCAAAGCTAAGATTTTGCAAATAACCTTTTAATAATCAATAATTAGCGACACTTTCGCTTTCCGGATGCTGGGTCTTTTTGACATATTCATATGCATACAACTTCTCGTTCATGCTTGTAACGAAAGGCTATTTAGCAAAATCAAACGCAGAAAATATGGCAAACCGAATACTGCAGAACAGAGAAATAACATGTAGATCTGCACAAAAATTCTCAATCTTCATTTAAGAGCATAAAATGTTTTAGCAATGGACATTTCGCCAACAACGAGATTGCATCGCATGGAAAAATCTGTCCGCTTTGTTAGCCTTATTGGCTATAAATCAAGTTCAATTTGCAAAGTCATCTCAATGTTATATACCTATGCTTATCCACTTGCCAGTGCCAAACTGCACTGCAACGCAGTTCCTTTCTTGAGTGACGTGAGCTAGTATATCGTTTCAGTTTCAAGATGTAATGTACACTTTTTTACAGAGAAGAAAACATTTAAAATGTATTGACGTTTCATTGCAGCCATCTCTTTTTAAAGACGCATTGAGCACGATTTACAAACTGGTGGAAAAATATTCTTTCATTTCGACGGTTTATTTCTAGGTAAATTAAAATCCGTTCAGTAAAGTATATAAAAATGACATCATGCAGTTGATATTCATATTATATCATTCATACGCTAAAAAGATACTATGAAGCAACAACATTCCAACAAAAATGCGATTCATGGAAAGTCATGCGACACAAATCTTCAAACAAGTTGCTTCTTCACTTTAAAATACCAACGTTTACATTCAAAAATCCGAAAGTGAAATGCAAATGGTTTTTCTTTGAAACACAATAATGCATCAATTACAAGAATTCTTTATTTTTTCATTGACTCTCGATCTGACCCTAAAAAACAACATAGCAAACTGACATTTTCACATGTTTTCACCATCGTGCGCGTTAAAAAACGTCTCGTCTCAAAGAAATAAAGACAAAAATGCTTTTCATCGAAATTGTCGCCCTTTTCTTGAAAACACATCGTTTTATTTTGTCATGTTTTATACTTCAAACGCCGGAAGGAAGCAGAACTCGTGTGTTTTTATATTACGGTGGATGGATGGTGTGACGAAAGCCCTGCTTGTTAGTTTCCTACACAGATTATTATGCTTCTCTACTGCGCGTTGTTTTTCCGTTTCTTAAAATTATGAGTATGAGCTTTTGGCAACTAATAGCATGCTTCACTAGAAAAAAAATAGCTGTACTTATATTTATGCGCTTTTCCAAATTGAAAGTCTTTGAACTTTCTGAAAAAAAAACTCCATGTGATCAGAGCTCAGTAATATCCTCTGATGATAGTGCATATCACAGAGTTACAATGGAATAAGGATTCAGGACATGGGAAATGAATGAATAGAATAGAGATGAACATGGTGATATCCAGGAAGTGAATGTAAATGGAATGAAGATAGCATGCAAATTCTGTATGGATTCGTTCCAGATGTACCCAAATGAATAATGTATAATAATTTGCTGTTTAATAAAATGAAAATATTTTGTTTGCATTATCAAATTGATTTGTTTTACCATTAAATGATTTTCCCCGCGTAAGCCAATCCACATATTCCATAATTTTTTAATTAAAGTAATGTATTGCTCTTCCAGATCATAGGATGACAAAGTAACCCAGTCTTCTGAATCAGGGGGATCAACGAGCACCTCAGGACGAATCCGATGCTTCCACAAATACCTCAGGTAGTAACAAAGAGCCGCCAGCGACATGACACATATTGGTCTTTGATGAGTCAAAAACCTGAGGAAATTGTATTTACAGATAAAGCTTATTATATGCATTATCCACACAGTTTTTACCACGTATTGATAGGGAATCGATAAAATAGTGTAAAGATAACAAAAGAATATGACAGATAACTGATTTAAATAATAATAATAAAAGGTCGATCAAAGTCATGACCAAAACACGCAAACATTGAACTTACCAGAAAATTACGTTCACAGACAACAAAGCAATGCCTGTTTTATATGGTCGCGTCCAGGACAAGATGCTGACTAGATTAGCATTCATGATTAATTACAAAAGATGGTATAGGATCACAGTGAAAACAAATCTATTTTATAACGGGTCACTTTTTAACCAAAGCACTTTTTTTCTTCAAAATCAAACAACTTTTATTGCTGTTTGCTAGCTTAGTGTTTTTAGATGAGCTTTTCCGTTCCAGTTGAAGTGAGCTGGCCGGTTTTCAAAGTGGAACACTGACTAAAAATCGTTTTCACGGGAGGAAGCACATCTTTCCAAACATTCCAAAAAATATATGGGTTTGTAGTTGTAGTATACTGTTAACTATGCGCGTTTGTCATTATCATACTTGCATACAGATGAGCGCATTGATTTCTTTGACACAAATCTCCTCTGTGTAATCTGTTGAGTGTCTACTCCTTTTTTTTTACGTCACACACATGTGAGCACCACTGCTATTGTACGAATGATTAAGACGCAACAACCATGACTAAAAAATCCTTTTTACCCTTTCTTGTACTAAAAGGGTTTAAGTTTAAGTAGCGATCAGAACACAGACATTTACTAGCCTGCAAATAACCTGACTTGACTTCACAAAAGCACTTTTTGTATAATTAGTAGTCCAACGAACAGTGTTCAATTTTTATGTTAGTGAAGCCAGCAGTCGATGTTAATGATAGTGGTGAGGACACACCAGCAAAATATCAACTGGCTCAAGGTTGGAAAGTAATGATGAGTTTTCTTATACAAAATACAATCCTTTTCCTTTCCATCTACAAATGCAAATAATGCAGATGCATGTGCGCAGATAAAACACACGTGAGGACCAAAATAATGATTGGGTTAACACTAGTGTGACACTAAGCAGGGAATGATTAGCGTGACGAAAAGCTTCCAAAAAACAGCATCAAGTACCAATACTAAAACCTCGCAGTAATAAACTGCGCGACACGCTTATCCAAAATACTATTGGGTTTTATATACCGTTCAGAAAAATGAAGTCAGCTTAACAAACTGTGTCATTTTTTATTCAATTTATCTATAAACTCACTTCCTTCACTTAACGACGCATGAATTGTCAATAGTTTTGTTTTCGTGCGCACACCTCATGTGTTGCAGTTGCGCTATTGTAGGTCAGTTAAGATGAGTATAAGTCTAGTATTTATGAGGAAGATGTTAAAACGCCTTTCACAAGATCGCAGTTAGCCAATAACATCTAAAATCGCTCACAAATTTTCCTTCTCATCTTTTCACATTGCCTGTACTCAAGTAGTGTGAATACACGCCTCCAGCATTGGCCTAATCATCTTTTATTATTCCAAGAGAATTTATTACATTTACGATTTTGTTACAGAGACATAGAAAAACTAATAATGTTTGCGATGCTAGTGGGTGTTGTTTACTGTTCCGCGTAGTGTGGTAAGTAGCGGAGACCTAAAGAGAATCTTTGGTAATAAATGAAGACACATGTATGCATCCTTTCAATCCTTTGCCACAAAACGACTACGACATATTATTGCACGACAAAAATAAGAGATTCGCAATATATTTGCAAACAAACACAATGCCAAAATATCACAATCTCCCGTTTTCCTTCTCTCTTCCTGTTTTAACGTGTGGAGTAGTATCAAATATGTATGGACAGTTTTACTTTGGTTTCGATTTCCTCGGCTTGGTTGTTTTTAACTTTCAATTTAGCAACAGCGCACAAAGCAAATATTGTCGAAAAATTGGAGAGAGACACACACAAAAAGATGAGACCACAACAACAACACCTCCTGTGTGGATTTTCTCTTCTTGTAATATGCAATAATAATTTTAAATTTCTATGTGTGTAGTGGTATATTGGTCGAGTCACATGAGCTTGCTATGCAGGCGTTTGTGGTGGTATGTAGTCGCCAGTCGCCATGCAAAAGTGCGAAAGCACATAAACTATAGAATGATTCTCTGAGTGAGAATGACTCAGATAAAAAATGAAACAACGTTGTTTCATGCTGCTTCTTTTGTTTGTTGTTTGGTTTGCCTGCTTGCATGCGAGTATTTAGAGAAGTTTGTTGCTGGATCGGAGTAAAGCTGTTGAAAGTATGGCAAAACGTATTGAAGAAGAGCAGCAAACCAAAAGTGTAATAATGAAAATGGGGAAAAAACAAGTAATGGCATTATAAGGATATACCTACCTGCTGATGTGAATAGACTAAATGTACTTTTATAATATGTATAATGCATACCTACATACATTCCTATATGAAAAGGATCAAGTTACGAGGAGGGATATAATATCAGAATTCAGGAGAATAATGATGAGAATCATGTGTTTATATGAGTAGGTATATTGGTATAGAAAGCTTTTCTTTATAAATAACGTATTCTCATAAACCACAACAATAACGAGCGTGGACGATTCACTTGAATTTCATGAGGATATGCTTATCCTTTTCTTATCCTTCTGGGCTTATGGCTTATATGATGATATATTTAGCGTGTGTTTGTAGGTATGCAATACGTAATAATTAATATTTACAGTCTATACTTTTTCATACTATGTATTATGCATGTAGTTTTCATGAAAACAATTTCTAAAGTTCTCGCCTCGAAAGACTTTTCACCTTTTTTGTAAGCATGCTTATAAAACAAGCTATCATATAGCACGTTGTTTGCGCTGTATGAAATCACACCATTTAGAGAAGAAAAGATAAGGTGTTCAAGATACATACAGTTACAGGTATTCCTAATCCTTGTGGGCTGTGGTGATCTGGTCACTCATCTAATTTGATTTTGATAATGCTTCTTAAATGGCAACTGAGTAAATACTGCATTATGGCAATGCTGATGTTATGATGATAATGAAAATATGATAAAACTTATTTTATTTAGACCAAGTTAAAAAAGCCAGACAAAGCAAGGTGAGCATGTTGCTGAACAATTGCATATTGCATACAAGCGAGCATTCATACATTCTGTGTTGAACATGTTTTAGACAAAGTACCTGAAAATTAAATAAGTTGCTCAGTCGAAGGGAGACAATAACAACAAGATTTCATTTCATATCAGCATAGACTATATATCGTACGATGCAGAAAATGATAATGGTTAATGCTAGGATAATAGGATATAAAAGCCCGTTGGGGTAAGAAAATGAAATGCTACTCTGTTTTTAGCTATAAAAATAACATCTATTTTGAGCATGCATTGTTGGAAAAATTACCAGCTTCAAATAGCTTACAAAGATTACAAGTGATATTACGACGATGACGAAGATTGTTAAGATTGAGTGAAGAAGCCATGTAGCAGCTGCGGTGGATCATCATTATATCATAATAATTTTTAGCCTTTTGGTGAATTCATAATGTATTTGTCTGAGAGAGCCATTTTGGTATGATGTGATAGATACAGGCTTAGAAGAGTTTTGTGTTCATTAAAGTCTATGCGATTTTTAACTCGTAGTAAATATTAAGCGTTGTTTCTCCATAAGCTCCTCCATCAAGATTCTGAAGTTCACCTTTCTAGTCAAGTTGAATGTTAGTCTCATAAAAAAGCAAAGAAATGAGATTGGTGAGTTACAGAGGCATGGCATGATGTTGATGATGCGAGTTCCTAAAAGCTAGTCTGAAATTTAGACCTATTGAGACTCTGAATAGGTACGTAATATGGGTATATGAACTATTTCTCCAACAAATAGCGCACAAAACTTGTGTGACACAAAAGTGTTTTAGTTGGCGTTGGTCTGTTTAGTGCTTACCTTCATATAAAACATATAACAGTTATTCTAGGGAAAATAGGCAACAACGCGATGATGTATTTCAAATAATTCTATCTCGTGTTTAGTTTTCAAGAAACGTTTGGTACATATTTCTTCTTCTGGTTTTCAGTTGCATTATCATGATTATTGACAGACATTTGAGAGCAAACCAACCGTCAATTAATAAGATATATCATAAGTTTTTACATACATTGGCTAGTAGCCAGTGTAATGGTAATGGCTATATTATTATGTTGATCATGCACTTAACCAGTCAAGCAGAAGTCAAAGACAAAATTGCATATATTCAATAATTATGAGAGCATAAGACTTGCCGAACAAAGGCTTTCTTTCATTTATTATACAGACATGCTTAACTTATAATATATTCTGATCTCATTGCAACTGACGCAAGACTTCGAGAGTACATGTAAAAGATTAAGATGCACAAATTGTATAATGATTTTACATGGAAAGAAAATAGTATTATGAAATTTTATTCTAGCGTACATCTTCATTCAAGTGTTTGCAAAAGGGTTATGGTTTATGGTTGGAAATTCCAACTTTGCATACAACATACTCGCAAGAATGGAAAAAATTGGAATAAAAGTAGTAGCTGGATGGATACAAGATGCACAAACAAACCGCAACGCGTAAAGCTGTGCTGTTTGACTGTATATTATACAAGCATGAGGAAATCTCAGATGTTGGTCTATTACCACTTATGTTCCGAAAGTAAAACGAAACCTAGTAGTAGCAATGAAATTCTATATGTGGAGTGATCCATATTTTTATAGCTGTACCAAGAACTCTGAAAACAAACACCAGCCGCTACCAACGGCCTGGAGTTTTAAAACTATTCGAAGGCAATCTTTGCAAAGCTGATGATGATTTAAACCAGTTGCATTCTCAGATGTCAATTTGTGTCAACTGTCACTGCCAAACACAATACATAATTCACATATACTTTCATAAGTTGTTTGCCATTAATCGAGGTACAAAGAAGCTTGATAAAATAGCCGGAAATCAATTTGCTACCAATCTATTGTAACTTTGAACACAAAATGGTTAGACTCGGTGAATTTGTTTTTGGGGGCTCTTGCCTGAATATTCGAGATCCTCAAGGGCTCTTCTTTCACATTCCGAGCGGTTTCGGATATGTCGTGTTAACTGCCGTTGGATCATTGGTGATGGTTTCATGGAAGGCCTATCAGGTAAACAATGAGATATTATAGTAAATCGAATGTATGCATAAATAAAGTTTGCGCATGTTGGGAGAGCATTTATTTCATGCTGTCAAAAATGTCTGCAGGTTGGGAAGGCCCGAAAGGAGTACAAAATCCACTATCCAATTATGTACTCTCCAGACAATAATCATTTCAACTGTATTCAAAGGTAAATGCAAAAAAATTGGCCATGCCCTCTATATACTAATACATATAATTTTCTTGTTAAGATTTATTCTTACCATTATTGTTCATATTTGTACATTTTCTCAATTCAGGGCTCATCAGAATACACTGGAGCAAATGCCCACATTTTTAACTTTGTTAACCATGGGTGGCTTGGAAATGCCTGTGTTCTCGTCAATCGGAGGAGCAATATGGATTGCTGGGCGTGTTCAGTATGCCAAAGGCTACTACACTGGTGATCCTAAAAAGAGGTGTGGTGTGGTTCATTAATTTACATCAAGCACGTAGTCTTCCTTGTAATTATCATGCGTTCATTTTTTGGGTGTATTTTCAGGATGCAAGGCGCTTTTGGATACATAGGTCTCCTCATGATTCTTGGAGCAACCACCAAGTTTGCAGTACATCTCCTCAAGGGACAGTAAAATCATCTTTGACTCATTACTACCTGAAATGTATTGCACATAGCACATCATTGGTATCAGCGTACACGAATCTGCTAATTTTTAAACTTAATATGAAATCTCAAAAACACTACCATTATTGTCGGTTTAATGCAATTCAACTTGCACTTTGAGAATTGGTTTAGTTCAATAACACAAAAGAACTCTTTATCTGTCAATGTACGAAAACTACCTGGGTAAAATCCAAATTTGTAATTAAAACGTCTTTCCACATGTTGTATATTTCATCAATATTTTTAAAAGAGTTAATCGTACAAATAAAACTCCAAATAAATAAATAAATATTCGAATTTTTACTTGAATTCGATGCTATTGGTTTTACTGTATACCCTCCTGAATTATGAAAGGGAAAAAAGGTTAAATATTATGAAGGCTTAGTCGGCTTAATTACACGTGTTTTTTGTTAATTGTTTTGTACCTGACTAATTTATGATTATGATATTTATTTTTTTTGTTCAGATCAATAATAATAGTAAGCAATACTGAATAAATTTATGTAATAATAAAAAATGTATATGTAGATAGAAATATATGTAATCAGTGTTCAGACTTCAGACGTTCAAGCTCAAAACGTCCACTGCTTCCGTGAAGGAAAGTGAGGTTTGGTAGTCGATTGTGTTTTTGTTATTTGTAGCAGTTTTACCATCAATGCATTGCACTGAATATTCATTAAAACATTAACGAATTCTAGTTTGTTAATAAATACATAGATTAAAATGGAGATCGTAGAGTCACCCTATGTCGTTTCTAACAACTTTATTCATGAATACCATCATGAATACGATGAATACGAATACCGAATTCATTAACATTATACTTCTTGTAAAAAAAAACATCTTGTTTTATTCTTGCACTGCTTGACGAGAGAGGAGATGGAGATGTTTACTGTGAGAAATGCATGACTTTATAAGGCAGAGGCATCGTAAATTCGTGCTTCCAATATTTTTGCACTCGGTTCGGGAAATGGCTTCCTACCGAGGAGCCCTACATTCCTAATACACTTTTGAATCACAAAAAGCTGTAAAAAACCTACCTACAATAATTTCTACATCGAGATTGCGGCAGAGCAAAACATAAATCTGTAGTCTGGCGCATGCGAATACTTAAAACTTTTGTATACAATTCACACCACAAAGACATGAGGAACGAAGACAAATAAAAATTCTTAATTGGATCAATAGTGAGACGACTGAATGTCCATAAAAGGAGGACATTGAGGGCTCATGGAGGAGGAGGATGGTCGAATGAAACATAATTAAATTAGTGGAACTGCCTGTGTAGTATTTGCAATGGTTCTCTGATATTTTGCTTAACATATTAACTTATCATTCTTTATATGTATTACCCTCGATGAAAAAATACTGTATAAGACTGTAAAGCAAGGAAATTTCTATATTCGAGAAGCCCCCGATACAAAGAATACCTATGCTTGAACTGGACATTACATTTTATTTGGTCAACAAGCACACTTTACTCATTTGCTCATTTGTTCACGTACACAGTGGTTATAACTAGCCCATTCTTTGTCACAGCTATCAAATAAGTGTTTCCTATTTACTTTGTTGAGCTTCGCACTTAATTCTAAACTTTCATAGGGATTTCATAAACAACAGGGATTTCATAAACTTTTAAAAAATGTCGTGCTTTCTATCAGCGGAAGCAAAGGAGCAGAAAAGGATTAATCAGGAAATCGAAAAATCCTTAAAAAGGGACAAGAAAGATGCGAGGAGGGAGTTGAAGCTTCTGCTATTAGGTTGAATTCAGAATGAAAAATATATAATTGTCTTGTTTTGTTTTGCATTTCATTGTGCTTAATTATAAATGTGCGATACAGGAACTGGAGAATCTGGAAAGTCTACATTTATTAAACAAATGAGAATTATCCACGGTTCCGGTTACTCGGAAGAAGATAAGCGGGGCTACATCAAACTCATCTTTCAAAACATATTTATGGCAATGCAGTCAATGGTGAAAGCTATGGACACATTGAAAGTTTCGCTAGAACATGAATCACTCCAGGAAAAGTCGGACGAAATCAAGGACATGGACTACGAAACCGTGACGGAATTAGGAGCGGAATGGGTGGAAACTTTGAAGAATTTATGGAATGATAAAGGAGTGGTGGAAATCTATGACAGGAGAAGAGAGTATCAATTGACAGATTCAGCAAAATAGTGAGATTAGCGGCGATAATTAATGCGCTTAAACCAGATAATTTATGTTTTATGGAAAAGAGCATTTCATAAGCATTCTATTTTTATATGATTCAGCTATTTGAGTGACCTGGATAGAATTGGTGCAGACGATTACTTGCCCACGGAACAGGATATTTTGCGTGCTCGAGTACCCACAACGGGGATAATTGAGTATCCTTTCGATTTAGATTCTATCATTTTCAGGTAAGCATTTCAGTTTCCAATAACGGTTATAGTATTTAGATATTTGTTCGATGCCTCGACTTTCATGAGGTCTAAGTTTAATGTTTTTGCGAATAGAATGGTGGATGTAGGCGGTCAAAGATCAGAGAGAAGAAAGTGGATTCATTGCTTCGAGAATGTAACATCAATCATTTTCTTGGTTGCTCTCAGTGAATATGACCAGATTTTGTTTGAGTCCAACAATGAGGTAATAATAGCAAGATTTGTTAAAAAATCAAAGGCTTAAAGCCATAGCTGAAGCACAGTTTTCATTTTTTTACCTGTATTGATTTCAGAACCGTATGCAAGAAAGTATAGCGTTGTTCCGAACAATCATTACACAGCCCTGGTTCGCCAGCTCATCTATCATTCTTTTCTTGAATAAAAAGGATTTACTTGCAGAGAAGATTTTGAAATCTCACATTGGAGACTACTTTGTAGATTACCAAGGTATGTTTGTTTGTGCAGTTATACGTATGTATACACTTTCATCCACAATTGCTTCCACTATATATATTTCATTTCAGTTATCATGAAATGTTTGCAATATCTATAGGAAATCGTACTTGAACGTGTGAGTGAACATGTAAACATATCTCACGTTCAACTAAAGACATGCTTTCACTAGCAACATTTTACATTGTATAGGTTGTTAGAACATGTTTTCATATTTAGCAAGTGTCCTGTCTGAAGCCATGCAAGTGTATTTTCAGTTGCTTGCAAAGTAGAAAGTTAATTGGCATATATGATATTTCTTCATAGGTATATGAGAGAAAATAATAAGGGTTTGTGTGCCTTTGAAGTACGATACAGTATACTTATTTATGTTACTGTAAGTGAACTACAAATAGTGTGCTCCTTTCACGTGCAAATTTACATGCATGAAACTAAATGGTTCAGACTTCCGAATGATGTATGAGCTATTGATATTTTTCTCATTGGGCACGAAAATCGCATAATAAACAAAATCCTATCAATCGTTGTGAGAAATACAATGGCACTTCTTAAATTTTACTCAACTTATTACAGACAAGAGGAAGAAAATAGGATTGTTTTAATGATATGCTGGAATTGCTGAAACAAAATTATAGTAATATGCACAGATTACAGCTATGCTGCTTGACAATATATTAGACCATTCAGATATTAAACTAAAGCCTATTTTCTCCAGCGCCACCGAAACCGTCTATCATAAAATAGTTCCGTTCCGACAGTGACCAACACTTGAAAGGCTTCTTTCTTGGATCAATGGTAAATGCATTGACTGGAACATTAAATATTTTGCTTTTCTTTCAATCCCTTTATGATAGGCCCAAAGCAGGATGATGTAGCTGCTCGTGAATTTATTCTTCATAATCTTTACTTGAGTCAAAATCCAGATCCAGAGAGAATGTGCTACAGTCATTTCACATGTGCAACAGGTAATTAAACAATATAAATGTACCTTTACGTTGGGATTTTTAAACATATGAAACATGATTTTTATACAGATACCGAAAATATTAAGCTTGTATTCTGTGCCGTGAAGGATACAATCATGCAAAATGCTCTGAAGGAATACAATCTGGCATAAATTTTGATGCCTATAAGGGTCATTTACATTAGATATAGATTATAGATAAGGTTAGAAAACACGTGCATTTATTTACAAGATGCCGATATGATGATGATCTCTTTTCAATTATTATTGTATGTTCATCTTTTCGCATTACTATGAGCCAATTTTGCTTGCATGAGTCCGCTATTATTAATTGGTATGAAATTTGAACTAGATTAAGAGTGACTGTTAACGACCTTTGTTTTTTATTTAACTTTTAATTGTGTAAGTCTACCAGATAATGCAATGAAGTATCGGTTTAGCTACTATTTGATTTATAGATATATTCAATAAGTATATTATTATGTGTCTTTGTAGTTTCCTTCAAAATATGTTTAAATGCAAAGGTGTAAATATTTTGTAACCATAATTCGGTAGTAATGAGTTGTGAACATCAATAGTATAGTATAAGCTGTGTCGCGAGTGTTATTTAAGAGATTTTTTCTTGAAATACAGAAACCTTGAATTCCGTAGATCGTCAGTTTTACACATTTGCTTTCAAACAATCATTTCTTCTGAGCGACAGGACTTAAATACAAAAAAGTTTGAAGAAGGATACTATAGGAACGATTAGGTGTAGCATTCATGTGCTGCACCTAATCATTGAACCTTCAGCAGCAGGCCTGAGCTTCTGTCACTGTCATTAATTCGATTAGCCTTACGAAGGTGGTCAAGATGCAAGGTACATACATAATAAGGAGTAGGAGCACTCTTAACAAAAATATTTTTATGCCTACTGTTGATTATTTGGGTACTGATGAACTACTGGAAAATTGGATGCAATGGCGAATACGAAAATCAACGTGTCGTCCATGACTTCGACATTTTCGCTAATTCATGGTAGAACCATGCAAATTCATAGCACCTTATACATAATATCACAATGATATACACGCGACGCAGTACATATAAAGTGGCTAACCTACAGAATCTGTACAGATGCAAATAATTATCGAATTCTTTTGTAAAGACAAAAGATAGAACACAACATACAGGCGCCCAAGAAACATTATAGCGGTAGAACTATGTTCATACGAATTTTTACAACAACACAGTAGAATTTTTTATTCGTCTCATTGTCCTTTACTTAAAATCACTACCACAATCTGTAGTGATGTATTTCATATCTTTTAATCTTGTACTTACGTATTTGTCAGTACGTCAAAATCAAAAAAAAAAAAAAAAAGTTTACTGGCAGACATTTCAAAGTCACACTTAAAACTAAAAGTAATATTAAAAATACATATTTGAAAACAGAACCTCACTTCTCCATTAAAAATATGTACAAAAGTTTTATATTTTTTGTTTACATTATAATCACATATTTTACCGACACCTATTACAGATGTCTAGAAGTATACAGCGGATCGAATTTATTGGTACACTAAATACAAGTCTTATTTTTGTAAAAATGTTTACTCAGACTTATTCTTTTTCCGTGTCCTTGAAATGTATTTGGAGACAAAGAATTGGGCAAACATGATCATTAGTGAGAAGTACGTCAGCAGACTGAAAGCAACTGAGTATGGATTTCTGGAGCAGGTTCCACCATGGCCTGTAAATTTCACAAGAATCACATTTAAGTACATTTCAAATGTACCATGAGTTATATTCTTTTTAAAAAACTGAGACATATTAAATTTACTTCCTTGTTGTCTCAACTTACCCCACACATAAATCGTGTAAACATTTAATGATACACCAGCAATCATTTGAAACACTTGAAGTGTAGTAATCGCCATTGCAAACATTTCAGGTACTTTAATTCCCATACCCTGAAAATTCAGCAATAATTTAAACGATGAATTTCAACTCTTTCTTGTTAGTTCATTGTTTTCTCTGAAATGAAAATATTTAATATACCCTCAACGCAAAGTAGGGATACATGATTGCGTGAACTCCAAAATTCATCATGGAGTACCAGCGGAGAATAGGCTCCTGCCAAGAGTACAACACCCACGCAAACACTGTAACCAGACAGTGATGATACCATTGCAGGGCCAAGAGTGGTTGCTTTTTCAACGCGATGAATACTGTGTCGCCGAGTTCGATGTACTTGGACAGGACAAACAAAAGACCCCAAAAGGCAGCAGGAATGTAATGTCCCTCTCTGCAAATGACAGCAATTGCCGTTTTTTACAATTTGAAAAAAACTCACTACAAAACTTCATTTTTTCTTTAATAGATAATATTCATAAGTAAACTCACTTTTCACAAACACTTCTATGCAACCCATGCTCTTGTTGAAATACTAATTCCGAAAATTCCTGTCCAATTCGGTAAAATCCAAAAATTGAAAACAAGCCAAGTCCCCAGTTCCAAATCAACAAAGGTGTTTTCAGTTTAAATGGAGGACGATCTTTCATCCAAGCTTGTATTCCAAAAATTGTAGACAAATACAAAACGATGGCTATATACGGATAGAACGGATGCTCCCACACAAATTTTCTCCAAAACAGGTTATCATGATTTTCAAACCAATACGCACGAAACTTTGGATGGTCTTGGAGTTCCCATCGCCAAGGCTGTTGGAGTCTTAAGACCCCCTCGTCAAAGGTATCGTTTCCTAGCGTGTTGTTACTCATCATCGTAGACACTGGTACTGCTACCTCCTTCTCCATAACCACTTTTGTGATGAAGACGATGACCGATAAATAATACTGACCGAGTGACTAAGTGACCAGCTATTAAAAAAGTCAGAAGCGTTGGTCACGCTATATTAGTTACTTTGTTTTTTCCTAGTGTTCTTGATCCTGCTGATGATTCTGACAATGAATCTGCTGACAAATATGTCTATTAAAGCTTTTAGTTGCGCTAGAGCCTGTCGTGAGTTCACGTCCCCGTCTTCTCGTCTCCCTAATTCTCGTTGATCGCAACAATGTTACCGCAAGTACACCATCAAAACAGAAGAACATATAGAAGGATATACCAATGATTATGATAGATGATGATGGTGTCAACTTTAATAATACTTTTTTGGCACGGTCACGCCAGACACACCAACAAGCAAGGCCGTAATATCACAGGCAAACTTAATGTAGCGTCCTATGGTATAAGGTTCTATCAATGAATTGGTAATCTCTTAGCGGCGAGCTGATGGTCTAAATTAATAGATTTCCATGTAAAAATACAAAACTTCTCTTTGTTTACGCTTCAAATGCATACTACTTTGAAGCGCAGCAACGCATAAAGAAATACTACGATGTGTGTGGAAGAGGAGATGACACGATCATCCGTGCCATGTGCCGTTCGTTATGAGGTTTACTTGTGTGCGGAAAGTCAATTGTTACTTCCGCCCGATCACTTGATCGCCTTGAATAATAAACCAACAATGTTCGTAGTTCATACCTTGTTATGTAGTTGAAGTTGGTGGAATAATCTATGTGTATACATACATATATTCGTTATGATAACTGACTATATATTTTAAAAAGAGTATTACTTACGTTATACCTCCTTATCCCTACAATTTTATTTCAAAATATAGTTGCTTTTGCTGGGATGGAGAATTCCAACGAAGAATGAATCACTGAATAACGACCCTTAATTTTCTAAACGTAGTAATGACGGCATACATTATGACATCAAAGTAAAATACGAAAAAATCTTAATTCGCACAAATTCGCCACTTTGAAAAAATACATGTACAATGTATACGGATATGCATGCTCAATTATCAATGAATATATAGGGTATATAATGGAGTTATATCATGCAAGGAACGTATTATCTAGGGACGAAAATTTCTTTAAAAAAAAATTTTTCACGAAAAGATGAGTAATATATGAACTAGGGTGTAGGGAACAAATCACATTTTGGCAAGACTATCTCAATCTTCGTATGAATACTGGAAATGAAGTGGTTTGACTGGGGAAGACAAGTTTTTACTGCTTACTATTAGTAGCATATTATATGCGATTCATTTTTAGTTATAAGTATTTACATAGAAAAACACAGGTATTTATTATATTAAAAAGAATATACATTCCAAAGTGCTAAAACATCTTCCTCTATCGTTAAATCATTTAATGTTGAAGCAAAAACCTTGCATTTTACGAAAAAATATTCCCACAGATATGCTCTCTTGGTTAGTTTCGAAAATCTCGACTTCTCAGGTGTGTTGTTCTGATGTAGTGTTCGCATATTAGTTTGTCAAGGTGGCAATGGAAAACGAAAGCGTCCAAGGTGAAGTTCAAGAAGAACTTGATTTTGCTGATTTGTTGCTGGACTAGGTGTACATCCCACTCACATTTCATTATAGCATAGGTTTCAATCATATTATACGTAAACGTGCCAATCATAGCTACATCGCATCTTGCATGTTTGATTTGGAAGTGATATAACTAATGGCTAATGTAAATATAATAATATGATATGCATGCTGTAATTTTAAAGATATTTTACAGAAAATTTCAGTTAAAAGATTAATGGAAGAAACCATTAAAAATATTTGTTACACAAGGAAAGTAATGCCCATATAGGTAACGCTTTTAACTATCCATGAATAAAATTTATTCCGCATTTATAGTACTTCGGAAATTCATAAATTTGCCAAATATATTTTTGTTTGTCAGTAAAAAAATGCATGGCTCCAATTGGTAAATCCATTAATTATAAGGATAACTTTCTAAGAATAACAATGAGTGCTTTGAAGCACTTATTTTTTGGTGCATAAAATAATGTGAATCGGAATAACCACCCATGTGTAATTAGCTGCAATCTAAAGAAAATCCCAGCCACTACTAACTACAAACATTGCTTTAGTTCTTTAGAAAAGAATGTGTTCTTAACTGAACAAGTAAAAGATTCAATCATGAATGAAGATCTAAAAAGTAATTTTCGTGAAGTATCTTACTCCCACAACGTGGCCTGAAACCGAATTCATCAAACACGGAAAATGATTTCTACGTATTTCCTACCCCTCCTTCGGAAAAATTAATTCTTGTA
>JAQIXW010000294.1:0-35791 GCA_034700685.1 Willowsia buskii
AATGTGGTGGTAATAGTGGGATGGCATGGCCAAGATGGTGGTCGCTTGATTTTTCCTCTTTTCTCCTCCTTTTCCTCCTTTTCCTCTGTTTTCCCTTTTCATATTTTAAAATGAAATGCCGACGGCGATGAAAGGGCTAGAGTAGCAGACTACAAGAGATGGCGATTACATCAGTTAAAGTTTCTCCCTCTCTTTGTCTTGGCATCATTGTTATTATCATCTTCATCATCATATCATATGGTTCTTTTTTGCATTCACTTGAGGAGCGCAAGTGTATATACATGTTCCCTTTTTATTAATGTGAAGCAATGTGAGCATAGGAGGTAGATACAAGAAAGTGCTTCTCTTTTGTTCTTTCCCTGTCTCCCTCGACAATTACACTACCTCCTTTTTCTCCTTCCACTTGTTCCTTCTCTCCAGAATTTGAACTGGACTCTGTGTTCCAAGCAAACTTGCTAAACCATCCAGGACTTCCTTTTGGTCCGGGGATCTTTTACATTACAAATTGTTGCCTGAAGCGAGAAAGCCGTATCAGCAAAAGACGCGACGGCAGCGACGCTCAAAACATATAGCGAACCTGGTTGTTCTGAGCTTTGTAGAAAACATTCGACTAGTTTTGTATGGTAAACATTCTCCTCTTTTTCCAGAACAAAAATGAGATGAAAAAATAAATGAAGGTGGTTAAACATTTATTTTATTCTATATTTCTTCCTCACTCTCTTTTCCTTGTGTTGTTGAGTATGCCGACGGTATTGTTGTTACCCTCTGTTGCTTCTTTCATTCTTTGCTTCATGCTCTATGGAGTCTCCGGGGAGATTCAAATGTTAAAAAAACTGAGACATACGAGTAGGTATTTGTGCTTGTTGACGCTACTCAATTCTTGGAGGATATCTTTAGCATCGTCGTCATCATCATCGCTATCTATCACCATTAAATATATATATGTAGTCCATATAGTATTTGTATACATTAGTGGTGCAGTGTAGGAATCAGTAATGCCATCATCCATGTCCGTATTGCGTACTGCCAGGAAAATAATATTTTCTGTGTTTTTTCTTCATTCGAATACGGAATCTGTCATGTTTTTGGCTGGTTGGGTTGTGTGACGTGACCTGTAAAGAAACAGGGTTAACAACAGGGGCAACAACATCATGAAAGAAATGAGAGAAGAATGAATATCTTTTCTGACCCGTCTCAGGTCGCAAAAAAATGCTTGTGATGCTAATGGTCAAATAATACAGAAATGGGTGTGGGAATTGGAGACAAAGTGAAAAACAAACATGGCACGTCAGTAAGGGAAAGACTATAAATATTGTGAGCGAGTTTGTATAGCGTTTTCCAGGAAATAGGGCACATAGTATATTTTTTATATTTATTATTACCTACGTAATAGAGATGATGCATTGTGTGTCAAGAAATCACATAGGCACATAGATAATATGTTTCTTTACACTGTTTTCCCTGATTTTTCTCAAGACATGTACACCGTTGTCTCCACTTGTCTCAGCAGTAGTGTTTTGGTACTGGGAATGATATAAATCTGGAAGGAAGGATAAAAGAAAAATAAGGAGAGGAAATGACTTGTCTACAGTATAAATAGCACACAAAAGAATTACACTTTCGACTGAATCTCTTATTCATCGAGAAACTCATTTTTGCTATATGAAATATCCCTCTGCTGAAGTTTTACGGGCAGCTTATGAGATTTATGGCAGGAAGTCGAAAATTAGAAATAATGAACCTTTTAAAAAAATCATAATTTTTAACTGCTTAGAATTCATTTTTAATAATTTCCTTCCCAAATATTATAGATATTTTAAGAGTGTCATAAAATCCCCGGGTGGACATAAAGATAGTATGGTTTACTGGGCCAGTGGTGACATGACTATACTGACGGCAGTTTTTTTTGCATTGTCATTTTTGGCGATATAAATAGCCATGTGAACTGTATGCATAAAATATTATACCGTTATTATTAGTCCATCCCATAGTCGTGTTTACTGAGCTATCTACCTTTTTCTTTTACAAGCTCGGATCCAGATATATTATGGGAATGTCCAGTTGTTCGCAGTACGTTAAATATTTCACCCAGCAAAAGGTCCGTACTGTATGTGTGACTTTGAAACAACAACATGTATCAAATGGACAGTCCCTAAAAAACGTGCACAAAGCTCACCTCATACACACATTGGAGAAAAGTCAGAACGGAATCGAGGTTGTCGGAGAAAACGACTGAATTCCTATACCAGCATGCATGCACAACCGCATACAGTAGTGGCATACACTTTGACTGATTGTGAATAGAAAATGTACGTTATGTGGTGTGTACCTTTCTCGAAAACACTCACATACTCTGAAAACGCTGTTGCTCCGTTTATTTTCCTCAAAGAGAGAGAGAGAAATATTATTATGGAGCATGGAACTTACTCCTTTTCTTCATGCTCTCCATCCGAACCCTTTTATCCTGATAAAACGTTAATAATTCAAAAGGTAACAACCCATTTTTTCATACATTTTCCTATAATGGGTATATGCACAAGGAGAAGCAAGAAGCAACTTTGAGAGCCACGCGACATATTTCTGCGAGTCTGCCTTCTTTGAAGTTACATTTTCTTCTTTGTTAAGGAGGCTTCGAAGCAGTACTTATAAAAGACGGTACAGTGTAGCGTTTTCTTTGAAAAATGAACGCTGGTTTATACTCCTGTAGTAAGAACTTTGGTTTTATGATTCAGTAAGTTTAGTCTGACTTTCCGTTTACTCAATGAATGGGTACAAACTTTTCAATCAAATCTCACTAAAAAGGGATTTAAGTGATTTGATTGTTTAGTTATTACACAGTAGTTGGTATATTTTAATATGACTATTATTGTTCACAAGTGAACTAATAACTGCATTGGCTACTTTCGTTGTTCCATTTATCACTGTTTTTATAATAATGGTACCCAAAAGAAAACTCCAAACCCTTTTTCTCACCCATTGAAAAAGGGCTGCGAAAACTTGAAAACTATAATTTTAAGATGACAAACTACATCATAAATAGTATATAAATACTAACTCCAGTAACGAGCGAATCGTAGAATGTACTTTCATATGAGCATATAGGTACATAGTACATATTTTTCCACTAATATATATATCATTTCATTTGCGCCATCGCCATAACTATTCATTTATGTGTGTTAGTAACGAATTCGATGAAAAATCCTCTGGATGCCGGAGATCTCTGAGATAAAACATTTTATCAAATACTTTCACTCTGTACACAAGCCACTGACAACTATGTAAGGTATGTGTCCGGTCCAACATCCATGCTTCTTCTCATTTTTTCACCCTTTCCTTGTGTGCATGCCTGGTTGCAGGAGCACCGAATCGTTACTGGATTCACATGAATCATTCCTCTTTGTAAGTTCTCGTTAAAGAAAACTATGCAGTTTCATGTGGTCTCTGTGTCGGGCAGAGTTGCACTGTTTGCTTGAAGAAGCTACTCTATTCTTTGCACTTATTTACTTGCACATGATTAGATAGACACTTCCCCCTATTGGAACATGTACTTTGTTGCTTCCTTGTTCTGACTATTTACCATAGATATATACAAATACAAGGAATAACCTTATTCGATTTTCACGATTCTTAATTTACCATGGAGGAACGTGAAAAAAACCTGCCACGGTTTTGTCAGTTGTTAACGCCACCATCATTCTCATCCTTAACACCATGACCATTACCACTTACCACAGCATAAAAAAAACCAGCGCTAAATACTAAATACTATAGTTGCCGTAGGAGCAAACAAAGAAAGTGCTTATTGTCAATGTCAAGCTAAATTTAGCAGTGGTAGATGTTCTGGCTGTACTACTGCTTCTTCCTTGGAAGCTAGCAGTATAGCGATCATTCCCATTACTGCCACTAAAGCGCAGATGCACTTCAAAATATTCTTTTCTGGTGATATGCTCATCTGAATATTGCAATGCGACGATGTGGTGATGATGATGAGGGCGAGGAACCGAAGACGAATTCTAGCAAGTTCAACGCTAAATGCTACAAATTGAATGATAGCATTTTATTTCCATGCGCAAAATCATCATTAATCAATAAACCATGTGGTTATAAAAAAAGTTTGGAAAACCAATCTGCAATTTAATTCATTCAGTAATTTCCACAAAAGTTAGATTACTCCTTGTAGATAGCATCTTTAAATGAATTCTAGCCGATAATTTTGCTGATAGAGGAAAAAAGAATAATAAATACGAGAAAGATCCAACAAGCAAGTAAATATCTGCGTCATATAAAGAAACCCTCGTTTAACCTCTTTTTTTGCTTCTCTCACCACCATGCCGTGATTGGCAGGCATCTGACTGACTAAGAGTGAGAGAGGCAGTATTGCATGTGTTTTGTTTGATGTTGTCATACTTTGGCTTGATGTACCATGCCAATGCTATTATTCTCCAAGTTTCCGTCCCATTTCATATGATTATTCTCTCGGATATCACTCTTCTTGTTTGTAACTGGTCTTCTTTCGAAAGTAGAGTAGTAGTAATAATAGGAGCATCGCTTCGGCTGAGAACAGAGACGACGGAGAGAAAAAGAGTGAAAAAGGAGGACTTGTATTATTAATACAAATTATGTACATGCATTAGCACAAGCGTAAAATAGCGCATATATTTTCATCCATTAACTTGTCGTATAGTTGTAGTACTTACTACTTACATATTGTAGACACTGTGAAAGATTCCTTTTGTGTATTCTCTTTAAAATTGCACGACATGCAAGAGCGACAAAGACAAGAGGAAGGAGGGAGGAATGAAAAAAATGGAAGAGAAAAAAATATATGCATTCGAAACACGAGATCGTATGCCTATGTAAATAAAGTTTGTGACGATGCTCTTCTTATAATGTTGTTATATGGATGAATCAGCATATATTGGAAGTTTTCTTTTACTGATGTAGATATAGCTATAGCATCCAGAACCATAACAGACACCGTTATCGCGTATATATGTGTGATGGTTAGATCGCGTATGTATTTATATACAGCTTGTCTTGCTTATCTGTTCCGTTTCATGAGTGAGCAAATGACTTTTAGACGATGGCTAAAGCTTCCTTCGTCCCTGTTTCTTCCTCTCATTTTTTGTAATCTTGCGTTGCTTCTCTAGCAACAGAAAAAACAGCAGACAATTCCATTCTGTTTGCCTTTACGTACCATAATAAGTTCAATTTGAATGTTGCCTGCATATATTCGAAAAATAGGGAAGTGCATATAGCGAATTCATACACTGACACTCTTGCAAAATCTTATCGGTGGAGAAAAGGACATAATATACTCCAAAGGTTTGCTTGTGAATTGTGAGTACTAACTGCAAGGTACCGCAGTAGCAATATTTTTCCTTACATACTTCACAGTAATAATTTTATATTGCGTTTTCGTACTTCAGTTTCCATATAGAGAACAGCAGGGAATTCATCGAATTAAACAAAACGTTACCCTTTGCTGCCAATCTTGTCAATTAATTAATGATGTATGTCATCTGCTGCTCTTTTAGCCGAGTAGACAGAGTCTTTCAAGGTCATTCTATTCCATTCTATTTAGTCTACTTAATGGAACATGAGAATTAATAGTGAGAAAATGTTTTGTAAATGGTTGGATATGAGTACATATGTTTAAGGTCAAACAATGGAAAAAGTGGAAATGTTCCATCATGGTCGTCATCACTATCATTTCTACCTGACGTGTGGTGCATGTCCTTCCAATGATACATACTGGTGTGGTTTTTATGTTGAAGCATACATGTAACTGGTTGGTTGACATTTTGGAAAATTTCCCATTCTTCTCACATATGTCGAAACATTTACACTTTCTATGACATTTTCCTTCTTTTCTCTTTAGTCACAGTTGGGCAGCCCAGAAAAGAATTTTCTTTCTCTGTCTACTTCTCTCCATCTTTCAACTCTCTTTCTCGCTCTCTCTCTGCGTTTGAAATATTTCTGGGAAAACAATAACAATAATTGCTGTTGTTCTTGTTTCACTTGACAGCAACAGTAGCATCAGTTCAGGAAAGAGAAAGTTGGAAACAATAATAGTAAAAAAGAAAGTAAAGTTTACTTTTCCCTATTTTCCGTCCCACATACACAAAACTCGAAACAAGTATCACAACCTCTGCCCTATTTTTCTTGTTTTTAAACATCAACTAAACCGTTAAGATGGCTTAACCAATCATACCACATAATATTGTGCTCCATCTTACCAAAAACCTCTTCACAGAAAATTTTCGCCTTCAACTTTTCTCTCCTCTATAAACTTTCAACTTTAATTTTACAAAGAACACAAGAAAGAGAAGGAGAGAGAATAAGAAATGTTAAAAAATGGGGAATGAGAAAATAAAAAAATAATATACGCTGCATAGTGCAATCATAATAAATGTTTTATATCCTTCTTCCTTAAAAAGGCCCACTTTAATAGCACATTCTTCCAAGACTTTAGTGCCACCAGAAAAGGGAGGGAAAACTGAGTTGGCTGTTAATGGGAAGAGCTTTGACGATGATGGTAATGCCTCATAATATTAATATAATATCCATGCATCATACATGCCTCGCATCATTCTCATCATTTTCATAGAATGCAGGAGAGAGATGCGTAAAAGGGAAAGCATGGAACCATGTAGTAGGCAGGCAGTAGGCAGACACAGATAGCAGGCAAAGCCAGGCTCCTCAATCTTCACTTGACTCTACTGACTCAACTCTCTCAACATGATTCTGATATGACGGAGGAGAAAGCAGCGTTGTTGTTCTGAAAAGGCACCAACATCGTATCGCAAGCAGCAGCGCCAGCGAAGTAGGCTCCTTTCTCGCTTCCCTTTTTCCTCTTAAGCCGCCTCGTTATACACACATGCATATTTTTCCTCTCTGAAAAACACCACTGCATAGGAAATACGTACGTACTCTTTCAATTTTTCGAGTTTTCCCTCCACATGGCCATAAGTAGTCACACGCGACGCACCACTCACAAAAACAGGTCGTCGTCTTTTCTTCTTGCAAAAAATCACGAAACAGTTCGGCATCTTTCTTACGGTGACGTAGATTGTCTGTCTTTCGGTATCTTGCTAACTATTTGCTATCGTAGTTGTTGTGACTCGTTTGTGCGTGTAACTCCGGCTTGTTGAGCTACCATCGTCGTCGTCATCATTATCATCATCATGGTTACCGTCATATTGTCCTGTTAATGGTGTCAAACTTATTTAAGTGGTAACATAAATCCTTACTCTATTTCTTCTTTCTACGTCTTTCCTTTTCCTTGTGCGTTGTCACCGTCCCTTCTCCATTTTCTCAGTTTTTCATTCAACTCATCTCTTGCAACTTGTCAAGTTGAAAGTTTCTTTGTGTGATACCGAGGAAAAGAATCATTCACTCTGTTACAAAGTACACTTCTTTTTATTCATCTTGTTTCTTCTTTGTCCATCAATCCATTCCATTCTTCCAGCTCAGTACGCTTTCTCTCTTTCTCTTTAGTTTAAACTATTCTGGCAACAGCATTACCAGTGTTGCTACTATCGTAGTGCTAGATTGACTTTCCAGGAACTACTTTGCCTTTTAAAAACTCTGCAGTTGACGTGGCGTCCTGGTGCTTTTGACAGTTACATTTTTATTTCCTACTCAAATACTCACAAAAATAGATTGAGAAGCGGTATGCTCTCTCTTTTTTCCTTTGCGGGAAAAAAAAATCTTCAAAAGCATTAGCAGGTTTTCAGTCTTCTTTCGATTTAAAATGAAAAGTTGTGTATTGGGCAACTCGTTAAAAGTTGTTAAATAACCAGTTTTGGCACTAGCGTTCGTCAAACTATACGGTGCATGTGGATGTGTTGGGATATTGATTATTGTAGTTTTTACTGGAAACTTTAACGTAGATACACATGTGTCTATAGACTCATGTCAGTCTGTTTTCTCTTCCTGTTCCCCTGGTTATGATTATTCTCTGTTCCACTCCATTCCACTCTGAGATGGATCACGTTTTTTTGCCTCGAGCATTCAGAATGAGAAAGGAGAAATGGCAAAAATATATATTACGTATTTACTTCACATGTATCATATCGGCAGGGTTGTTGTTGGTATGTGTTTTCTAGCTGTACTTCCGCCGTTGCTACTGCTCCCACTGCCTTTCATAAATGGAAAAATAAAGGGAAAAGAAAATGGAATGATAAATTACCCTTAAGAGAGGATTGCTTTGCTGATGTTCACAAAGATGATGATGATGAAATGAAACTCATCATATCATCATCATCATCAAAATCATGAATTCTCCATAGCTGATGGCGGCTTTTGGCGTCAGCCTAGCAGTTTCCTTTTTCGTTTTTTATTGCCATAAATATTAAGTATGTTGCAAGTTGCAACGCAACATTTTCATGGTAGTGATCCCACCGAAACTACCGTGTGTTCATTTCCCACTACACTACTCGGGTGGTATGGTGGTGGTAGTTTTGGTATGGTAGTTGTAGTATAGAGACTCATCTCCAGTGGTGTAGGTTTTTCACCCATTATGTTTTAGACAGATTGAGAAAGTGGGAGAAAGAAAGCTACCTACCTAAGACTCAAAGAAGACGCAAGATGAACCTCCTACTCTGCCATTTTCCTTGAACAATTTTGTATGTGCTATCAACGCCAATGATGACGATGATGATGGTAACCGTAAAAACCACTAATAGAAAACATTTGTACATGTCCACTTACATCTCTGCACAAAATGCTTTGCTGAATTCTCTCAGTGAGCTTGGGAACCTTTCAAGAAAGTCAGTTGCGGACAAAACAGTCCGACTATTTATTTAAATTGAAAAGGAATAGATAATCAACATGCTTACTGTGTGTCTGTGAGTGAGAGAGAGAGGGCTCCAGAGAGTGCATTGATGAGAATGCTAAAACTTGTTGTCTCCTCAACATCATCATCAACAACAACAGGACTGGCATTGCACACAGTTGTTGGACAAGTGGTTAAAGTAAAATTAGCCTAAAAAGACAAGTGACAATTGAATATTTATTGAAAATAGACAAAGTCTGGTGGTTTTGATTGTTTTTTTCGATATGATCATTCGTCTTTAAATTTTCTACACATAATACCAAAATCAACCGTATATTGAAAAAACGAATGATTTTTTTAATTAGATTCGTCATTTTGAAAATTTTCCTTTGCATAATTTCTAGCAACGATGCAGATGACAAATTGGAGTAGAACCTTTATTTTAAAACAGTCCGCTGACAATTTGCTCAAAGTCACACTTCAGAAATTACTTGGGCCAGTTTTCCGGTAACCGTGCATTCTTTTGTATGTGAAAAAAAACATAATAGGTTTTATTCTCCTTTTTCTTTCTTCGTACTTCCGAATGCTGTTGCTCTCTTTACATCCTCTCATCTTTCTCGTTTCAGTTGAGCTTGTAGAGTGAGTTCTTTTTTTCTCACAAACCAGACCATACGTACGATCTCTACCACTGTCGTGGTACACATAATATATTTTCTTCTAAAACTCACAATCAGTCTGTTGGTGATGTTGTTGTAGTGATGACGACGACAAAATGTTAATGGTGGTATGGTGTAAAACTGTGTGATACTTGTGCTCTAATCCCACTTCTCAAAGAAACATACGTTTTCGAAAAATTCTCCCGAGAATATTTATATTACTAAATTTGAATTTTAGTTGAAAATTGATAATAAAGTACATCACAATAGCTAAAGGTCATGGGTTACGAAGATAAGTTATTTGTCAATCTTTATACGGTGTTGCTGAAAGGATCAACACTAATTTGTATAGTGAAATAGATAAAATGACGGATAATTAATTTCATAGACATCAGTGCAATACATCGTCAGGTCATGCAATACAAGTTAAACATATTGCTTGGCATTTTGATAAATGCTCATTTGCATGTATTAATTTGTCAATCGCAATCGTGATTCACACAATGCGTCTCTCCAAATCAATGATAAAAATTGATACGTTTTTTCATCATTCCAACTCAATACATTGTTCTGAGAAAATAACTACAGCTTTAAGTGCACTCTCTTTGAGCTGGTTCTATTTTTTACTTGATTGTCGCCACTGCATATATTAGCTAAATAAGAGTAACGCCACCATCATCATCGTCTCGAAACCAGGAGCATTCCTCCTTCTGAAGTACACTTATTCCACTTGTTGCCTGTTCTTCTATATTTTTTTCTTACGTGTGCAGCATAACGTAATGCCAATGAAAGTTTTTTTTTCTCTGCTCATGCTCAAGTTATTTGCGGAATGGTAAATGTGGCGACAGCATAATAGAAAAGTTTAAGGTTTGTTGAGTGGAAGTGTACGAGATTTTTTTCTACGAATTCTGCGTACTTATCGAAAATGCAAAAATTTGCCGTTTTGCCGGTGTTTTTGATGATGCGAAAAGCGTAGTCGTCCAACCGTGGAACTAAAGAGACTCTCTAAACGATAAAAAAATAGTGCGTTCTTGTTCTCTGAAATAATCTACCGACTTTCATCATTGCGATTTATTTAGTTGATATTGTGACTTGAAAAATAATTGCTTCAACTTAAGTTGATCAGCTCATCAAAGTACTTGAACAAAAGAGTGTGAGTGAGATAAGGAGCGAGAAAGGGAATGGGGCTCGAAGGAGAGAATAAAATGACGTGACGTGCGTGTGCAATTTAATCATTTGCAATCCTTCACTGTCTTTGTATATCTGTCTGTGCCTCTCACCCAGTCATGTTTGCAAGTTAAAAGCATGAAATGACACAAATACCAACGTGTCAGTTTGAATACGTCACCTAATCCACTTGATGTTGTTGGCATAATAACTCGTAATAATAATAATAATAATAAGGAGAAGAAGATCAAGACTACTCGGAGATAGATTAGGGAGCAACTAGTGTATCATTATCGTCAACATAATCATGGTTTATCCTCCTTCTGCAGCGATCTATATAAGCGGTAAATAATAAATACAGCGACACCGACGACATCGGAATTTTCTTCGCTTTTTGGAAAACTACCAAAAAACAATATAATAAAGATAATAGCAATAAAGACAATGAAAGGAAACATTTGTGTATGTGTCGTCATCAGGATGAGGTTGATGGCGTATAGTTGTAGTTGTGGTGGTGGCGGTGGAGTGGAGTAATAAAAAGTAATAATAATGGAGCTCCCTCCACTCAACTAATTTGACTTTGACTTTTAACGAGAGGAAGAAGGAAATGGGCGGCAGAATTGTCTCTGACTTTTGTTCTTTATCTGTTTTTTTCTTCTTGCAAAAGTTAACAAGTAATAATATGGATTAATATTATAATAATTAGGATTTGTACAACAACAATATCCACTTAATTCTCTTTCCTCTCGGAAGCCAGCCACACACCATGCCATGCATGACGCCGACAAACCAGGACAACTATTACGGCCTTTTGACTTTATTAGAAAGATCACTTTTCTTGATCACCCACCACCACCTTCCATCAGCACAACATGAGTAGTGCTAAAAACCGAAAGTTAAAAAATTGCACTACTTACAAGTTACAACAACAGATTTTCCTAACATTCTTCTCTTTTTCGTGTAGCCTTCCACATTATTATTTTTTTCCTCTCTCTCTCTCTTCCGAGTAACAAGTCAAGTAGTAAAAGTAAGTAAAGTAAATAAGTGGTGGTAAGAGTAGTTGTTCGGAATTGTCCTTAATTTGAGAGGACGGCCAAACGGAACGCTGACGAGGATGATGATGAAGAAAAAGGAAGGAAGAAACTTTGTTCTCCTTCTTCTCATCTTTCTTCTCTTTCTGGCACATATCCAGCAGCAGCATCAACAGCAGCACTACAAACAAAATAGAGCTGTAGCTACGTCAACATCATCATCATTATTATTATTATTACCATCATCGTCAAGTTCCCAAACAACAGTACATTTTCTTCACTTCATCGTCCTCGTCTTCGTCATTCTTATCATCATCGTGCTTTTCTTTTCCACTTCCCAAGCTGCAATCATAATCAGAGCTGATCAGCAACTTGGGAAAGAAAACAGAAACAAATTGTTGTCATTGCTCTCAACACTGTATACAGTGGTGCTATTCAGCTCACAGAAAGCAATTTCTGAACGACAGTATTACCTTAAAAGTTATCCTAGAGATAATAATGCGTACAACAGACTGTGTTCACTATTCTCATCGTCCTCATCACCTTCTTCAACTTCATCTTCCTATTGTGTTCGCAAACTCCTCTCTTTCCATTAGACATGATGTCATGCGTGATTTCAGAATATTATTCCCCTGTGTAAAAAATAATAATATGGAATAGATGTGAACCGTGATGGATATCTTGTTTCCCTCTCATGAAAAAATAGGGAGACGATGAGGATAATATACTCTCTAGGAATTTATTGTGTTACATTAGCTCTGCGGGAACTCTTTTTGCAATCCTCATGTTTTGATGAAAATGACGTTGAAATATGATCGGTTCATTGGACATGACGTGTGATGCGCGCTTCGGGCATGCTGAATTCCTGCATTGGATACACAACGGGGTGCTTTTGATTGCATCGTTCCTTCCTTCCATTATTTAAAAAAATAAAAGTTGAAAAAATATAACAGGAGGATAAGATACAAACAAACAGAAAATATGTAATAATGTGCAATATGATTATAAGGAGAAGCTATAGTCGTTTTAGTATTTCCACTCTACACACACACTTTATTAGTCGCGTTACCATGTGAAATTAATGATAAAGCTGTGATTCTAATGTTCTTTTTTTCCGCCAACGTGTTGTCAATGATGAATGGCATGACTCTGACCCACACCACCTGTGGGGTGGTGGTGGGTTATCATGTAGTGTTTGACTCTCTCTGATGATGACAAACGACAAGCTGGTGGAGAAGACGGTGGAGCATAAATATTTTGCTGTGTGCGAAAAATAAGATAAATATCAAGTGAACCCTATTTTCACGGATGTACTCTGCATTCACCGCATGATAATTTATTACATGAGCCCACTCAGTTGGAAAGAAAAGAGAGCGTTTTTTTATTCTCTCCGATGGTGGTATAATATTATTTGTTAGAAAGACCAGTATCATCCTCGAAAATCCTTCACAAGCAGAGTTCACCACGATAATTGTAATGGACGTGATATTCTCACTGTGACTGTCTGTCTGTCTTTCTGTCTCTCTCCATTTTGTCCGCTTTCATTTTGACAGCTGCTACTACACCTTTCTCCTGGCGGAGCTTACATACATATTTTAAATTGTGAGAGTGACAGTCGCGTAGACTATACCCATATGGTAGATATAATTCTATGTTATAATCTGGGGGAAGAAATAATTAACGAGTATTGTATGTTTAATAAATTTCTAAAAGAGATAACCCCCCTAAAATGGGAGAAATAAAGTTAGAGAGAGATAGGGAAAGAGAGAGAGAGTCGTTTGCTGTTCTTTCTCGTAGTGAGGATAGAATTAGTGAGCATATATGTGGTTGGTTGGTTGGTGAATGTGGTACACAGGGCTTGCGTGTCCAACTGATATCATCTAATAAAATACGTTGAATAGGGCGAATGAGAAAGGAAGGTTTTCTCGAGTGCAGATGAAAAACAGAGGAGATGATAATGCTTTTGTGTTTGCTGGATTTTTGGAGAAAACGAGGGATTGTGGCTTTCACTCTCTCTCTCTCCCTTTCTTTCTCTCCAGCCTTTCCTCTTTTTCTCTTCTCGAGAAGAATAGATGGATGGAGAAAAAAACAAGTAGGAGTATAACTAGAAAGCTAAATACCATTTTACAAGCTTATAAATACTCATCCTATTTTTTTGCTGTGTTCCTTTTGATATCAAATAAAATCCCATCAAACATGCCATGTAATGTGGAATGAGACGCACAACGTCTTTCTCTCTCTCTCTCTACTTTCTTCTCTCATGCAGCATCATTCTTTTCCTTTTCTTTTTTCTTCTTACAAAAAAATGTTTTTCGACTGTTGACCTATGATCATGTTAAACGTTTTGTTTTACTCGCGGTCGGATGGTGCTGGTACTAGTACAATACGGTATACTGCAAAGTATACAAGTTCTGCTGCTTCTTTATCCTCGGCTATTTTCCGCCTGTGGGTGGATGAAACAGAGGAAAGGATTGTTTTCTAGTTCTTCTCCATGTCACTGTATGTATGTGTCCTTATTTCATCCGCCTACTTCTTTTTTTAACTCTAGTTGTTTACAAGTCTACGCTCCTTTTCTTTTATGCCAAAGATGATGATATTCTCGGCTATTCATCATATAGGTAATGCAGAGGAAAATAGTTTTCAATCAAGTCGAAGAGGTAGAATAAAATCAGCACGCAGTCTAGCAGATAGAAAGAGAATGAAAACATAAGATGATCAGATATTGTACTGCTTCATCTCATATAACATATAGAGAGAAAAAGACAAAACAGCACATGAAATGATTATGATTATTGATTCCTAGAAAGTAGCTCGTGCATGTTGAAACATCATTTTGATTACGTGTTATTGCTGCGTTAACAAGCCACAAAAACAAGTTCTTTACTCTGCTAAAAGTGTTTTAAGAGAGAGGATGCCATTAGGTTGTAAAATAAGCATGTTGTTCGCAATCTTAAAAAACGAGTAAGATGACGTTCTCTTTTCTTTCCTCTGATAGGTCCATGTCGTAACATTTGTTTCCTTCGCAAAGTCTTGATCTTCTTGACATTCCACGTCGAACAGAGTAACACCCTTCATTTGTTACATGAGATGTATGCTTACATTAAAATGAACAAACTGTGGGGGAAAGTGTGTAGAATAATTGTTTACACTAACTCCTAGCACAATGTGTGGTCTATAAGACAGTGCACTTTTCTAACTGTAATTTCGCCGGTGTCATGATAACAGCAGTGTAAAGTAGACAAGTTACTTGTAGTCAAGAAAAGGAAGTCAATAAAAAATTAATATGGCAGCAGTGGCAGGTATATATGGGATGGGTGATGATCCCTTTGGCCTTTGCCGTAATCCAAAAATTTATGGTCAGAGCTTTCATCCGCTTCAGCATCAGCAATATCAACAGCATGAGAAGACTTTCGACTCGCTGTGAGTTTCTTCCACTATCAATCTATGGATATATATATATATTCTATTAATAACTTGATAAGATTATTATTTATCTACCTGTCTCACGAACTGACTTTCTGTTTGTTATCGTTTATTTTATTATTGTTTATCTGTTTCTATATTATCTTCTGTTTACTATTTTCGAAATGAAGACGTAATATTTAGCAATAAGATAATAACATGATTAACAAAACAAATATTTACTTGAAAAGCTGTTTCACTAATGAAAATCCTTCTAACAACATTGATTGAATTCGCAATATATTTTTGAGGAACAACAATTTTTGTATTTTAAGAAGATTTATTTAAAGAATAATTGCTTTTATTTAAATGTTCTTTTTTGTAAATTTTGATGAAACTTGAAAGGATATTTTGAAGAAAAAACAACTAGAACTAGCATAGCACAGCCGCATGTTGAATGAAATATAGTTAGGATAAGTTAGACATGTTGCACATTTAAAAAATTTGCATGCAAGTGTGACGTTTTTGGCATTTTGAAAATTAAAACGTACATACATACCTAACAACCAAAAAATATAAATAATAACAACAACGTTGCATGCTACTTTTCCCACTTTTTCCAAAACCAATCCAGAATACACTTGAAGGCAAAAAGAACAACATGCATGGGATAGTTTTTCTTTAAAAAGTTAACAAACACCGTTTCTAATACCAAAATACACATTTTTATGTGTTTGCTCGTCGACATAATTACCCATTTCGTATTACACTTTTTTCACTCAATCATTTCAATTAATTCACTTTGGAGTCAAGGTAAAAAACAACTTTTTTCAAACAAATTATACAATCGATTTTACAACAGATTTCAAATACAGCAAACCACTTAATTATCATCACAAAAATAGTATCGCACTTTAAACTAAATCTTCTTTCGTGTTTCTAATTTTGCTGATCTGTTCATAATATGTCAATGTTCTGTCAATTCATTATCTTTTACACTTCTACAATACACACATTTCTTATCCAGCAACTCTTCAACTTTCTTTTTAGTTTGCCTACTCAAAACAACATAAATCATCGCAGAAAAACCAGCGCAGTAACATTGCGTACACAAAATATCTCAACTCAACTTCACTTCAGAAAGAAAAATGAGACACTACCTTGAAAAAGTTGAATTACTACCAAATTTCAAAATTCCGAATAAACTTGACTATACTTTTACTACACCCTTCCAAAAAAAAGTTCTATTGAGTTTCCCAAATTTTGCAAACTCAAAAAAAAACAAGCTTGAACCTGGATACCGACTGCCTAATAGTTCCCTAAAAACCAACATATATTTATGACCCTGTACTACCCAAGTAACACATTGCGTTGTTGTAAAAAGCAAACCTCCAGATCAAAGAGTTGCCCATCAATAGTGTAATGGATATTCGTAATAAATAGTTAATTGTAGTTTACTAGGAATTTAAGTAGTCTTATAAGTTAATTTTTTTATGATTCATAATATCATTTATAAAATTTTGACTGCCGCTCTAACTGAGTGAAATTGCTCATGTATCGTTTAAATATATTTTATTGACTCATCAAGTGGATTTTTTCTCGAACGAAAAAGACAAACGTGCATAACAAATCTCTGTTCTCAATCATATTCATTATCATGGTCGTCTCTTTTCTCTTTTTTCCCCTTCCAAACTTACTTGCTGCTTGAAGGAAAGGAGAAACATCAAGGTATTTCTTAAAATGAACAAATAATAATAATACTAATTGCTATTATTTTAAATAATAGTTTCCTTTCTTCTATTTCTCTTTCTATTTAAATGTTAGTATTCCTGTACAACATAGTGTAATAATGCAATATATTGAGTGTACGTCAGAATGGCTAGACGTAAATTTGAAATAAAGAACCCATTGCGAAGATAGAATGAATGGACAAGAACACAACAATGGCAAGAATGACTAGTTGTACATATTAATTGTTTGAAAAACATTGCTTTTAAATTGCAATCTTTCCGATACTGAGAAAAATAGTACAAATATTCATTCGCGATAGCATTTTTTAGCAAATGGAAAAACCCGAGGCCTAAAAGAGGGCCCAATACTTTGATTTTGTAAAAGGCCTCATCGTTTTATGTAATATTTTCTTGAGGTTGGCCATTGTTATGTTAAAGTCTAGTTATAGTTTTAGCATCGTCAATGGACCCTCACAAACTTTGCTATGCCATTCTGACGTCGCATCATTATATTTTCAACACTCTTTTTTAAATCGTCTCTTATAATTCATTTCTAGTCCCTAAATGCGTTTAAAAGGGCTGTTCTATTTCCCTCTACTACACCTCTAAATGCTACAAAAGCTCAAACTTCCTTTTTGCTATTTCAGAGCTATTTTTGTCGTCCATCGTACTTAATTTAATATCTTTGCATCGCCCTTTCTATATTCTAGCTTTTGCCGGTTATTTCTCAGATGAGATTAAGTAAGATCTAGTTCTAAAAATGAGCCAAGCTGATAAAACAGTGTAAGTCCTCGATGCATATAGTCGATTCCCTTAAACATGTCTCGCTAAGATCTCCAGATTGTTTGCTCTGTGTGGTGTATCGATGAGCACATGAGCAGAGCTAATTGCCCCACCTTCGATATGATCTTCCTCCTCTACTTTATGTGCCCGGAGACGCTAAGCTCAGTAAATGAAGGAGAAAATGAGAAATAATGTATCAGCCGCTGGGTGAAAGCACACAAGTTCTCCGTGTCTATAAATTCATTTATGTATTGGAACGTCGTGTAATTGCGAAAAGTTCGTTCTAACTAACGCCTATAGGAAGAGGAAGCAATGGTCCGTAATGATGATGTTAATGATTACGAAACTATTTCTTTCGTTCAAGTTCAAAGCGTGCTTTGCTCAGAATTTTTTCTCTTTGCTGACGCCACGTAACTCCAATTTACTCTTTGACCATGGATATGACGATTTACTCTTTCCTACCAATTTTCCGAACTGAGATTCCGCCTTTTCTTCCCAACACCAATAAATAATGTGTAGCATAGTAGCACGTTCATAGAATACACATATTATTAATATACCTATATGAAACATATATATTACATATTATACAGCGTTCTATTTTTATTAGAAAGCACACAAAAAGGACTAAAAGCTTGACTAAAAAACAATATTAGTATAGTGCGAGCTCGTATAGTGATGATGATGATAACGAGTGAGGTGGTAGTATGTAACGCTGGTGTTCGACCAGAAAAGAACAAACAAACTATATCTTAAAATCTTAATCTGGTGAAAGTGTACTCATTCATACTCCACCTTTCTCTCTACCCAACTTACATCTACCATCAGAATCTAACGATCATGATGAATGAAGGGAAGCCGGACCCTGGGCTTTTGTAACTAAAAGTGAAGCAAACGTTTGTATGCATAGAGCTTAATTTTCATGTGTTTACATAGCGAAAAATGGGCTGATTTTGTTCTCAAAAACCACTACCACCACCGTCAGCAAAAAAGATGCTTGTCTGTGTGGAATGGCGTGTGTGCGAGGAGACAAAAGACAACTTAATTAAGCCTTTCTGTCCTCCACCCTTCCATTCCATAATACGCTTTAATAATATGCCATGTCTTTACGTAGACCTCAAAATATTCTTAAACGTTACCTACGCTCAATTCAATTAGGCAAATCTCGTTCCATATATAGGTGGCTGTAGTTGGTTCCCATTCTTTCTTTTAATAATCAGTGAAAAGACGGCGACAATGGTAGGCACGATGACAATCGTGATAATTTCGTGTTTTAATGAATGACACTAAAACAAACAGTCAAATTTCCCTTCCGTTTCTCATACTAGCTCGCTCAATCACTACAAAGCACGTTTATTTTGGTGGTAATGACAATAGCAATGCCCTTTCAACTTATATCCCTACCCTTGAGCTGAGTTTATAGAATAGTCAGGCTACGCTTTTGTATGGTCCACACCCATGCTCTGCAAACCGTCTCCACAAAATGCCTGGAATATGCCATGATGACAGCACGCAGTGTCACCAATTCAGAATTCGGGCTTTAATAACCTTCCTTTTTCGATAGAATTTTCTCTCTCTCTTTTCCACTGACCTTCTCTTTGTTTCTCTATCAATTTTACTGGCTATGAAAGACAGTGTTCTGTTTAATATGCTGGGTGGATGGTGTGAAGCTTTCAGCCATCATCGTAATAATAGGATCATCATCCATGTCTATTTTTTTAATAGGTAGATTCAAATAGAAAAGGGTGCGTTACTTACGTGTCATCTTATAGTTGTAAAAGCTCTCGGTTCTATTTCGTTGTCAAGAACAGCTATTTTCAAAGTGTATATTGATTTATTGAGAGAGCCGAGAGAAAAGAAAGTATTTTTAGTGTTAAATAACCAACGCACTTTAGCATCCCAGAGGAAGCTGGAACCTTTTTTCACTTTTCCAAGCGACAATGTCTGCCATGAATCATCTCTGTTGATTGATTTATTATGTAATTCATAATATCCACAGTATGATTGAATTCCTTTAGCATGGTCCAAGGCATTTTTACATCCAAATTGAGGAAACCCTTTTGTCAATGCGCAGTGTGTGCAAAGTATAAAGAAAGGAGAACAATATTCTGAAAATTAATAAACAAAAGGGTTATCTCCTCTTTCTTTAAAAAATCCTTTATATATTGGGAGGGTATTTGTATTGTGTTGAATGGATGAGTGTGTTCGTGCCTAGTTAAGTTCAAGCTGTTGTACAATGACCTACTTCATCTTTCAGTCATTAACAAACAAGTATACTCTCGTCACACTCACCTTACTTAACAAAGTGAAAAATTTAAAGCGGATAACAATGTTAATCGAGTAATTACCTGGGTAGATTTTCGACACTATAGTATCATTTACATATAGCAGTATAACCTATAGTTAGAAGAAAACGTCTCGTCAGCATATCTTCTTCTTGTCTCTTGTCTTTTGTAAAAAATGACATAGTTGGCAAGTTATCATAACGAACTGCACTGCTGATGATGGAAGTGATGATGATGATATGCCTCAAAGGCAATCAGGCGTTTGTAATGATGATGTATGTGCTCTCTGTGCTCATAATGTTGTTGCTCTATTCTCTCTCTCTTGTCATCCATTTATTATATTTATTATTATTATTATAAATTTAAGTGATGTAGTGTGGTTGAATATGTTTGGTTTGGGTAGCATCACGTTTTAACAGCGTAGGTTTTGAATGACACTTGAGTTTTTTTTTGTGCTCGAGAGCCGAGAGATTTCACTTGGCTCTTTTTTTCTGGCACTCAAGTTGTCTCATACAGACTCTCTGCATGGCCATGGAGATGATGATAAAGTCCTCAGTCTGTCTGTTTTGCTTCGTTCCATAATATAATCTACCTTTCTCTGTGTCTCATGCAATTTCTACTATTTCTTGTGCGCCAATAGTACCAACACCCAATTCACAAGTTTGCCTTCCATGACACAAAATGGGTTTGACCTGTGGAACTCTTCAAGCTTCAGTCTTTTTTAAAAAGCCAAAGGATCATCATCATCATCGTAAACTTATGCTTAACGTACCCAACGTGACGAGCTTTTTTTCTTGTTGGTAGGATGAGTGTAAAGTACAGAGACAGGATTCACAATCCAATTTCCTATTCTCTACATTCATTTTTTTCTCTCTCTAGAAAAATGTCACTCTACTAAATGAAAAAGCTAAACGTATAAAATATGGGTAGAAAGCAGAAAAGTAACCTTCTGTGTAGGTTACCGCATGATGTCGTCAAAATAAGCTGTATTATATTACTTCTTGCTGGGTTAGTGTGTTTCCAGGCAAAAACAAGAAAACCGTGTAACCTGTTGTGAGGCAGTGTATCTAAATTAATTAGTAGTAAAGAGCATCACACCGTGAAAGTACCTTTGACCTTATGGTGCTTCCAACAAAGTATTTAACTACACAGCTAGAACAACATCAACAAAAAATATTGCAGCATCAAAGGCATTTTTCAGTACAAGTCTTTTCACTTTTTCATTTTTCCTTTTTCACTTCAAAAGAGCAGTTTTCTGTAAAAACCACCCACCGCTAGACTTCTGGTCTGTATGTTGATTTTGTCACATTCCACAATTCCACAACTGTTCCTAGTTCCTATACCGAAAAGAAGGTGTAAGATGCTATATACTCATAAAGGAATAAACACTCGACGAATAGACATTATGCTTTTTGCGGTTAAGTTGTATGGTCCGTTGAACCAATGGTAAAAAGGGCTTACAGAAAGTACTCACGCACTTGAATCTTGACTAACAAACTTTCTCCTCCAGACAAATTTATTTCAGTCCTTTTTTCTCTGCAATTTTGTTTCCAACGAGAAATTTTTGCATATTATCCATTTACATACATCAGTTTCTATATCTCACAAAGTTATTTCTTGCTTTGACTTCTCTCTGTATCTCTGTTAAAAGGGATTTTTCCGAAGTTTTTTTATATCATTCCTGAATTTTATCATAAAAGCGATCAAAAATTTAAGTTTGTTCCTTTCTTTTGAATAATTCATCAAATATTTACAATTTTGTATGTGGTCTCTATGTATATACGAGCATTGGGGAAACGTAATATGCAAAATATCAGTTTCATATGGCTGTATTTATTCTGTATGTACTTGTTTATTTATTAGATTCAGAGTTGAAACATGCACGCCAAAATTGGCAAGAAATATGTACCTACTTATTTTGGCTTATGTATATGTTCTCATTATATAGGTGTACTATAGTTAGTAATAAAAAATGCCACTAATATATAGAATTGTACGACAGTTTACGGCATTTACCTTGTCTACCATGAGATTCATAAAAAAGTTGCGCTTTTATGTGAGATTTTCATGCGTGAAGTATGGGATAGTCAATTATTTAAATGGAGAGACTGAATCGTACTCTCACGTTTAGTTTTGATTGAAATGGGAAACAGTGGCTTTGCTCAAGTTCATGAATTTACTCACTTTCTTCTTGCTTCATGACCAATGTTGCCGTTTCCACTTCTACTGAATGAAAGTAGAGGTGTGTTTGCTTGTGGTGTTGCAGCGTGGCGTGTAAAAAGAGTTATAAAAGTGATATCTTGGTATGCTCATAGCTGTTCCGGTAAATGAAACTGATTACCCCAGTGAGCTGATCACTAGAAAAAGTGCTTTTCGTGGACTATAATGATGCGAGAGAATGATTCTGTGTCGTTTTACTTTCCTTCCTTGCATATACACTCGTATGTTTGTCTGTGTATAGAAAAGCTCATCAGAACAATTCCCATTGGGGTGGCGGTGCTAGTGATGATGATGGTAAGCCTTTTCCAGGCAGCGATCGGATAAAAGGAAAAGACTAAAAATAAAATAAAAGTTTTACAGGCTTAGCCTCCCATGTTCCCTCTACCAATTCATTCTATTAGTCAAGCTATTACACAGAATAGCCAGGATGGTGATGGTGATTGCGATGCATGTAGAAGGAAAGTTGAGCAAAGTAACTTTCACAAAAAAAGTATATTGCCATGATGCTTCGCAAACAACCTCAGCTTAACGAACTTTCTTCATCTTTGAAACGTAAACGCTCAGAGTAAAGTCGATTCCCAGCTAAACTAAGGTTCTACAAGTCGAACATAGTTTTGGCCTTTCTGCTTGAAAATTATTGCGCCTTTGACTGCCTATCAAATGGGAATAAACAAGTGTCATGTTATTTCCTAAAGCGGAAACTTTTTTCCTCTAATCACTATTTTAGCAAATTAATAATATTGAAACAGACAAGCTTAATAAAGGAAATGAGTAGTTACACGGTTCACTTTAGCTTATCTTACAAAGATAAACATAATGCATAAGAACTTAGGTAATAGATATTACGAATATTTGTTACCTGTATTTTGCACACGAGTTTCATCGCGGTAATGTGTTTTAAATAAAACAAGTAGGTAATTAAAGTTAGACACGCCCATTTCTTCTTGCATATTATGCCGTAGAAAAATTGATTGGAAACAGTAGTGGAGAAGTCCTCATTATCTTAGTAATTTTTAATGCTATTGGTTTGTTGCAATTCATGTCACGTGTGCCCCAATCTTTTATGGCTACACACAAATTTTATCCTGTCACTACCTCGTAGCTAAATATTTAGAATTGAGTAGCTGCCGCTTTTATTATTGGATAAATTATATTTAAGAGCGGTTTTTAAAAAAAGCCAGCTTTCCTCTGGTTACCCCAACTGGTCCAGTTTTGATGACCAGCTTTGGGAAATAAATGAGGAGCACAGTAAGATCGTAAGATTTTGTGTCGACTTTCCCGAGTATCTGTGTGAGTTCCATTTACATAGAAACTGATACTGTCGACGCACACAAATACAAAGTGTGTCATGCGACCTCTAGTATCTTTTGCGAATAGTGTATCCATTCCTACTTTTGTAGTAGAACAAGTAACCCAACATGTTTGACAAGGCGTCACACAGAGGCCGCTGTTACCAAAAACGCTTTCTCCCTTCTAAAACCGAATATATTTTCCAACTTCGTTTTCGCTTCTGTATACATTTCTAATCTAGAAAATTGTGTATAAAAGCATGAAATAAAACGGACATATTGTATTAAACGCTTTTTATTCTGGCCTTGGATAGAAACAATGTATACATTTTATATGTAGTAATCATGATACATGCAAATTTTCTTACAACTACAAACATCACTATAGTTATTGTATGTACATACATGCCTATTTGTAAGCTGTAAGCTTGCTACTAGACTCCCGATGCGAGGATCCGCAGCGGGTTTTTTACTCCTTTTCCATTTTATTTCCTCTGCAGTACTTTCCCTTCTACTCCTCACTTGACTCCGTTGCTGATATGCTCAGCTCTTTGTCTTGCTACAAGTAGCACTGAAAATCGCCATGTATTATAGCAATGTTTTATCCTGCTCCTCGTGCCACTGCATCGACATCAGCAGCATCTCCACTTCCACCACCACCACCGGCAAAAAACAATAGTATGTATTTGAGCGCATAACATAGCACGGCATTCAGTCAATGCTTTGAAAAGGCACATGCAAACGCTTCCATACTTTTTTGTGTGATGGTAATGCAGTAAGTGAGAGCAAGTAGCAGCCAGCAGCGCTTTCACTCGACAAGTAACACACCGTTTCCTCCCTACATTCTTTTTATTCCCCAGTTTTTCCTCCCTCCTTTCACTTTCCCTGGTAGATGGCACTTAAGAACAAACTAGCTTTGTAAGACGCCCTTTCCTTTTCACATTGGAGCGACAATATACAATAAAAAAGTTTCTTTCCTTTTTGCAAAACATATATCTGTCTTTGCAAAACGTAATAGTAACTTGAGTACATAACTTGGCTTTATTGTTACCGTTTTCTCAGTGCAGACTTATAGGCATAGTTATGTGGAGTGAGTATGCCTTTTTTTCATATCTTTCCCCACTACACATTCTCTCATCACCACCACCACACGTCTACCAACCAGCTAACCAACATTCAACATCGCCTTTTTCCTCCGATATACTACTTGAGAATATCACATGGATATATTTTTATAGTTGGCATATATTATTCTACATGCCTTTCCTCTCTTTTGCTTGCGTCTGCTCACAGCGCCGTTCCCGCATTTTACTGCATTGCACTAACAAGCGCAAGCATTGAGGAGCCGACAAGTAATACTTATATGACTACTTCTCCTTTCACTACTACTATTACTACACACAGAGCCCTCACCATCATCATCAAACAACAACAACAATAAAGAGAAATATATCGTGAAGATATTATATTTGTTTAAGACGAAGAGAATTAGAAAAAAAATGAAATGGACTTGTTTGTGAACAGCCTCTTACTCTTTATTACTGTTAACCCATGTCATATACGGTATACATAAAAATGGTTTCATGCTTTCTCCACTTCTTTCTCCAGCCACCCAACTCTCCTCGCCTCTTTCTTAACAATTCTCAACTACATTTTTCCATTTCATTTTTTTCCTCCTTTTCCTTCATCCACTATCAGCATGCATAAAAATGTTTCAAGTAATAAGTTGTACAGCAATAACACTACTGTGCAGGTATTAACGAACCAACTGTATAATATTTTTTATTCCCTTGAAAAATGAAAGAGAAAGGAGAAAACATTTTTCTACTGACCTGACTTTTCGGATTATATGCATAAATATTTTTCAAGCTGACTTTTCATCATTCATTTTCATGCGGAACGGCAATACCAACCAACCACGATCGCCGCCACCACCACCACTAGCATCAAATAAAACAACAAACCATTTTATTGTTCCACACCACGGGAACACATTCTAATATGATGGCTGTAATAAGTATGATTTTTTTCGGTATTGAACGACTATTTTATATTTATGCGTGTGCCCCTTGTTTTCGCTGTTTTTTCTAAAATAAATAGTGCCTAGGCAAATATCACACACATAATAATATTATACATTGTATACATTCATACTTAATATACACTCGTAACATGGTCAAGTAATAACAATAACGGCACTATATTATTTCGCTTCCACGCGATGTCATATTATTACTCGTATAAAGGCATATTTGAGTATGTCGAGAGAAAGAGAAAAGGAGAAACGTGTTATTATTATCACACTTTCATTTTTCGATGATTGAACATGGGAAATCGTAATAACAATACACAAACATTATTTTACATGTTGTACAGTTGACCATGTATGTACTTTTTTCCTCGGGTTATTAGTATGGGTGTGCAAAAGTAAGCGAGAGTATATAACCGAGCTCCTATCCTTGCTACCTATATAGTCTTTCAGTTAAATTTTTCCCTGTGTACCTGTAATCTCACATTTTTTCTCGAACTGCTTGCCACTTACTCGAGAGGACGATGTGTTTGGCGAGTTGTGTATGTACGAATATTTGTGTACATAGTTACATTACGTGGGTGAGGTGATAAACAACACATGTGAAAATGGATTATGATGATGATATTGTTTTTTTCTTTCACTTTTTTCATATTATGTATTCCACGCTAGACTTGCCATGCAATATTGTGCTCTTGGTTGTTGCTGAAAATAATGATGAAAGAATGCTCAAGTAGGTATTGGATACTCTCCCTTTTTCTTTCATGGATATTATAACAAGGCTATTACACTATCACACGACATGTGTTGCATGAATGGTGGATATGTCAATGATCATGACTCTGTTGTATGAATTTTATGAATTTTTACACAATTTTTTTTTCTCTGTATTTTGTTGAGGGTGTTTTAAAAGTGAAAAATTTAAATTATCAAAAGCCATAATAAAAAAGGACTAATCAACAGCATAATGTCTGGTGTTTGCCAAAAGACGTGTGTCAAAGTAAACTGATGCTCCTGTCTCTTTTGATCTTGTTTTAATGTGGCAAATTGTTGAAAGAGTCTTTGATGTGACTACTACATCTTCGTGTAAATACTACACCCGTTTTTGTGCATTTGCCTGTTTTCCGCTGTAAGTGGAGTATGTAGAGAATCGTTGAAGAATGAGGGAGGTGAAGATGGTAATGAGACAGCTATGGGAACACGCTGGTTGGAGAATAGTTACATGTTCAAGTTGAACATTCTCACTGCATTGAATGAACTACTGGAGCTTTACAGGATTTTCTCTATTTTTATCTTTATTTTTCATCCATTTTCGTGTCTTTTTCCTGCTGACTAGGCATTCTATTAGCTACAGCCCTTTTTGATATGGACTCCTCTCTTGTGCATAAATATAGGCTTCGTAAATATAGGTATAGTCTAACTTTTTTTTTCTCTCTTCGTTCCGGTTTGATTTTGATTGCTATTCAATGAAAACAGACAGGGCACGTTTGTTTCAATGCTATTTTCCTTCCATTGAGTACTGAGTATCCTTCCCATCATTATTAATTTTTTGAGTTTGGAAGCAGTGAAAAATCAAGTTCTTGGAATATTTTTATTAATCAAAAATCTCATCGTCACGTCTCTTCAATCTCCTTGGAGAAAATATTAGTGGCATCATTTATGAGTTTACTCTACATGTATAATGAAAGGGCTTGGTTGCTAGCTGCAAAAGTAAAATAAGAAGTTAAATGTAAAATCTCAAAACTATTTTATCCATTCTCTTTCATTCATTTCCCTATAAGGCATGTTTTTTCGCTTTCATTTTCTTCGTCTCCAAGTATGTGCAGTAGTATGTGTAGTGTTCCTCAACTACACATATGTATATGTCGTAATAGTGTAGCCTGTAGTAATAACGCTAGTTCTTTTTTTTTTACACAATAATGATTTTACTTTTTCGTTAAAATAAGAAGAGATACGCATACAAAAGCAAACTCTACAACATTCTATGCATATCACTGAAGAAAAAAAAGATCATGACGGTGGTAGTAGGAAGGTGGTGGAACTTTTGTGAGTGCACTGTTGCTGCGGGTACTACCACAGCTACTACAACTAAAACTAGTAGCAATCCAGCTACCACCACTACATTTTTTGTTGTTGGTGGTGAAAGTGCCTCCTACAGTTTACAAATGGTTTTAGTCAAAATGAAAGTAACAGGGTGTGGTCTCGCCTAACAGCAGCAGCGGCAGCAGCTCCAACAGCCTAATACAGATTTTCTGCAGATTCTTCGTCTTCTTCTTCACTCTCTTTCTCTCTCTCGGAATGTACATATGTATGTCTTTTCGTATCTCCCCCTTTCTCCCTTTCTGTCTCTGTCTGTCTGGGAGTGAGTCAGTAGAGTAGTCTTTCCTTTTTCCTGTGCCGTACAACCATTCTACCACTGCTGCTCAAAATAGATTTTCTCCTTGTACCATCGATCTCTCTTTTTCCCTTTCTTTCTCTTCCTCTCTCTCCTTTCCCATTTCAATCTGTTTCCTCCTCTCTTCTACTTACTTACCAACTCCAAACTTTCTTTTCTTCCCAAACCACTTTATTCGACAAACTTAAAATATGCCAAAATACCTATACATATGGGAGCACGAAATGAATTTTCTATTTCTCCTTGCTCCAGCAAGTGCATTAAGGTTTCACAAGAACATTTTCTCTCCCACACCCATTCACCAGCCAGCACATAATAAGCAAACAACACACAGAATCCCCACAAAATGATAATCCTGATGATGATCACGGTGATATAATCGCGGTAGACCAGTGTGTCTCCTCATACTTCATTCATAATATTTGCACTACATGTCTATTGTGCCACCGTAAAAAGCAGTGTCAGCAGTCCCTCTTCCCATCCTCCTTCCCTTTCTTCTTCTAGAAGCACTAGAAGCAGAAGTCCTACTTCTTTTATAGAACCGGTCAAACACGATCATGCTCACTATCACGAAAATAATTATGAGCAGGATTCCTCTCCCTCGTCTTACACGTCCTTATACCCACTTTACATTTTAAGGCTCAACTAAACTCCTATTTTTTCTTATGTAAAAATCAAACAACTACATTTTCATTCATTCCTTGACTACTCTATTTACCACCGTCACCACCACACCACAGCTACCACAGTAAAAGAACGCACCTTTGTCATTGTCTTTTGTCGTCGACGGCAAACTTCATTCCATCCTTTCACAGTGAAATACTCCGGCTTTCTTTTTCTCTCGCTGTATTTATTCATTGCGTCACAAAAGCCCCCGTCCTTCAGCATTTCACTTTGTCTCTATTCCGTTCCCACTCCCTTTGTTTTTAGAGCATCAACCAGTCGTCGAGAATCTTCTCCATTACGAAGGCAAATAAGTGCATTATACAACTCAGTACCGCTTCCTTTGTTCCATTCCCATTCTTCTCGTGCCCTCCTCATCTCCTCTCGCAAACTATTTCCATGCATGATAAAACAAAACAAAGAAAAAATAAACTATTATAATTCCCTTTCACTCTTTATCTTTTGTAAATGCTTTGCTGGTAGTAGTAGATGTAGTAGTAATAGAAGAAGTGTAATAAAATTAGCACGTACACGCTATCATCTCCTCATGCCAAAAACTTTTATTTTTTAAGCAAAAGCGAATGAATTGTTGAGAGTCCGCCTACCCTAAACATCACCATTACAACTATGAGTCCAACTTAAAAATTTAAGATAGGTCAGGGACGCAATTTTTCTCTCTCGATCTCATGGTGACCATCCATTTTTCTTTTGCCGGCTGCTAGTATCCTCATGCAACCTTTTTTTCCACTCACATTTTATTCAATATCCAGTCTGCCAGTTCAATACTACTGGGACGCGACGCTATTGGACAGTTGCAAGTAGTTTTGGGCAAAATTGCACTGAGATTACTCTACAGTGTCACCATAAAAACTAATGTTTATATTCAGTTATGCCACTTGACTAGTAGTTCTTTTGCTTTGTCTGGGACTAGCCGGAACTTGAATTTATCAATAGAACCTTTTACTTTTGGATCTCATAGTGAGTATAATTTTGAATATAGCTATTGTGATGCTGGATTCATAAATACGGATATAAAAGCAGTAGCATGGCACAAAAGGAAATGCAAGCATGAATGTAGGTAAGGAAATAAACCATGGACTCCCGATTCTCTATTGCGGCATCGCTCATAAAGCCCACTGTCAAAATGAAGTCTTGCTCAAACAACTTGCTCAAGATACATACTTATTATTTAGTCATTGCAATAAATATAAACGGCAATAATTGTATAAGTATACGTCATTACAAGGCGACATTATCATCACGGTTTGTTGATCTCGCTCGAGAAACTGTCTCGGCTTATTCTCTGCTGGTGATTCAACCGAGTCATATTTCTGTTCAATTTCTATGTTTGCTAGTAAAAATGACCAACGTGTCTCATAAAAATGTAGCAAGTCGCCCATTTCAATATTTTTCAGCAATATATACGCGAAAGTGAATTTAAGTGCAGCGAATATAGAGATAGTCACCTAGTAACTATTAGTCTTCGGACGCCTTTTATTTCGCAGTGCTTGTCTTAGCCGGGTTTACTTTCCTTTGTTTGTGCGTTCTCTTTCTTTCACAAAAGCTACCAAGCATACTCAGAAAAAATCCCGGCTTACATGTACACATATTATTTTCCTAGTTCGAAACAATTTCTAGCTATTATGTCGTAAGCAAATCATCATGATTTTGCCGTGCTTTTTGTTTCGCAGTATTTCCATGATTACTCCATATTTCCACATAAGTGCACAATTTCCTATGGTGATTTCATTTCAAGAGAGCTGAGAGTGAGCGAGAGAGAAAGTTGGACAGAGAAAGAGAGACCTAAAGAAACTGCAAGGATTCGTGTATCCCTATTTTGTACTGGTTTCTCGCTCGTGTGCCATGCCAGCTATCAAGCAGCCAGATAGAAAGAGAAAGGAAGCACGAAGAAGAAGAAAACATCTCTTTGTCACAAAGCAACACCGCGTACATAATATCCAGCTACATAAACATACATATATGCTGGGCACTATGTAATAAATTGTGTATGTGTGTTGTACGCCAAAACATCATTCCCTTTTTTTGGCTGCTTTACTGATGATGATGACGACTTGCTATGAGTACACACACATAGAGAAATGCATCAGAAAAATAGAAAGAGAGAAAAAGTGGTCCCATCCCAGGAAGGAACCAATTGTTCTCTTTCTCTCCCATGTTGTTTTACATACATATGTATATGCACACAGATAGGAAAATTCTTTTTCATCATCTACCCAGTTGTCGTCGTAATCGTCGCGTATATACACCGACTCTTTTCTACTGGCCCATCATCAACATTACTCATTTCATTACTTGCCGATTTTCTCTCTTCACACAGTATTTCATCCTCCATAATATTTTTTGTTGGTGGCCGAGCACTACTTGAAAAAAGAAGAAGAAATCTTATGCCATAGAAGAAACAAGCTGTACGCAGTTATTCAGGTTGTTATCCGTACTCGGTTATTGTTAAAGTTGGCGTGATTCCTTAATTTAATACTGGCTTTGTAACTTGCTAGTGTACAAGACATAAAATACATAACTTTTCTCCTAATGTACGCTTCGGAGAACGAATCGAGCAAAAAGAGGAAACGCTCAATTTTTTCTGCCTACTAGAATTCCTCTCTTTCTTGTTACCTTTTAGGTATAGTTTGTCCTTTCCTTGCATTGCTTGGGAAAACCTTTGAATGAACTATTATTATTGCTCGTCTCGACTTGCTGTATATTCTATTATTGCTGCCAAATGTGTTGGCTGAATTACGTGTGACAAAGAAATAAAGCATAAATACACACAAATCAAAGGCTGCAGACGACGCAGAACCAATTAGCGAGTCGTATTGGTACGAGTATTTATGATGAATGCATGTCTAGCTATTTCAATTTATTACTGCTTGCATTTCCTCATTTCTCTTGGTATTGTTGTTATGATAATTTATCAATGATGTTGCATAAATTAGCTGTCAGATTTCTCTTTGCTTTAGTTTACATATTCATTTCATTCACATTCATCGCTCTCACTGTCAGTCATACGAAGGGAGAAAGTTCTTTTGTTGCTTCTTCAACATCAGTCTGTCCGTTCGTAACAATAATGGAATTTACTTCAGGTGCATTATTATGTTTTGGTGTTGCAAGTGGATTTTTTTACTCCTCGCGTAAATAGTTTTTTCCTCTGTGCCATTCCCGTTGACATTTAGGAAAAGAGACACATGGAGAAGACATGCGGTGCGCTGGTAATGTGCCATGTCATGGCATGCTCCTATTCTCTACTATTCCATTTTCTCTCGTCACATATTCGCATTCTGGTTTTTGATGGAAAACATGTCGGAAAGAAAAGAAGATAGGAGGAAAAATAACGGAGCGATTGTGAGGCGTTCTTCTTCCTGCCGACATTTTGTGGCTTGGTGAACTCATTCATTGTCGTGCACCCAAACATATGATATTGTTATCATTATTATATAACTCACATTTCCCCATTGTGTTTGCAACGCAATGGTGAAATGGAAGCCGCATGGATGTGATGGAATGTTGTTACACTGTTCTATTTTTAAGAAAATGGGTTTGCGGGAAAGCACGGAGGTGCCATTTACCCGGAATGATGTCGTTATATCGGTCATCATTCTCATTGTCAACTAAATCTCTTGATGTTGAGAATGGCGCTGTGGCGTATTTAAACTCATAAAACATGTTTCACCTTCAAAAGAAAATGTATATGTATTTTATATTATTATGCATCTAATTTTTAGTAGTGTGCGTGCTCCTATGCTTGTCATTGAACACAGTTTGAAGTTGATGACAGGCGATTTAGTCATAATACAAAACGTACGACTTATTGAGATGCTACTTTACATTCAAGAATATTCCATCATAGAGATGACGATCACCACCATCCTCCTTTTTGTCCTATTTCTACATTGTGGCTGCTATTATTGCAGTTGTCAAATGTTGCTGACATTTTAGCATTTCCCATGATCATGCTGACTTAGCATTTTCATCCTCCACTTCATGCTCTCCATTTATCTGTACATTTATGTATGTGGAAAATAGAGCGTCTTTCGTGGCGGTTAAAATTTGAAATCCTCTCGAACTCTCATTCTTTACCCCTCTCCTGTCGTTGAAACTACTGCTCAGCTTTCCCAGTTGCGGCTGCCTTCACATCCTATTTGTATGACTGTGTACATACGTACCCAGATGGACACACACACCATTTTAGGTGCGTTTTCGATTCGGGAAGCGGTCTTGGGAATTTCTTGGGAAATGGCCGGCTTTCCCGAACGTAACATGGATATACTTAAAAGCACATAATATGTTCAGTTTTTCTTAGGGAAAAAAATTATTTTCCCGAACGTTCTAAGCCAAATGTATGTACATTTTCCCGAACCGAAACTGAACGAATCCCGAACGCTTTCGCCAAATTTATGTACAGATTATTTTTTATACTGCAATGAATTTATTGAGAACGTGAAACAATTAATATATTTGCATTTTAAACAATATTTTATTCAGTTAAGACTTAATTTGTAACATAAAAGCTTTTTTGTACTACATTTAATTAATGCACATTTGTCAAACACATCACACAAGTCTATTTTAACTCTTTGGCTAGTCTTTTCTACTATATATGTTCCTACATAATCACTGGGAATAGGATACCATGCAACATTGTTTTTTCTTAACAATGTACAATTTAATTTACTAGTAGCATTTTCAATGCTCTCTAAAATTAGCAATCGATCATACTTATCAACAAAACAATTATTTCCAGTTTTAGAAGTGAGTACAAACTTTTTACAAATAACTTTGTTTTTCTTAACGAAAACTGGGGATGCATATTTTAAAGGCGACATATTTCCTAAATTACCAACTACGTTTTCTTCGCAAACTCTATTTACTACTTGTTCAATTTGCATGCGCTGACCTCGAATATAACCCTTTAATTTCTGCATGTAATTTTCATAAGGGAAAGCACTGACACGGTTTAGATTCCCATACCTCATTCCATCATCTGCCAAATGCTAAAGACCATGTACAAATTTTTCCAGTAAATATTTAGCAACAGAATTAAACTTAGGATTACTCGCATTTTCAGATAAAAGTATTTTCATTGCACAATGTAGCAATAAAAAATGGTTGTAGAATATTGGTTTTAAAATTCCTATCAATGTACAAGGTCCTGTGTAGAGTAAAAATTGTCTGTATTCGGTAGCTTTGAATCTGTTGACATCTTTTAGCGAACGTGGTTTTCTGGCAAATTCTATCGGAATGTCCTCTGAAGAACTTTCTAAAGAATCACTTAATTGTTTCGCTAATGCAGTGCTCAATCTAACATTCAGTGGTCCAGTAAGCCAAGTAAACAGTAACTTTCTAGTAATTCCAAGACAGACCAAATGCATGTAGTCGAGCACAAAATCGTTGACCATGTCGACCTTCAGATTCAAAAATGGGGATTCTAAGTTTCTTTGATGATGATCTTCATCTTGAAAAGACCTGAACGAGTTATCTGTTCTTCTTGACGAAGATTCACTAGAATATACTACCCTATTTTTAAAATATTCCCCCTCATCTTCACAACGTTCACAAGAATGATATGCAGTGTGTCCTTTAACGCACTTAACAAAGCTTCTTGCTGGAGCATCTGCAATAATACTTCCAATTTTAACTTCATAATTCACTGATTTCACTGCAATTCCATTGCTCATTAAAATCTTAAGTTCGTTAATTAAGGGAATAAGAAATTCAAAAATTGACAACGGCTTTGTTTCCCCAGAAAAAAGTGCAACTAAAATTGGAGTGTGATTTTCAATTTGATCTATCATCGCCAGAATTGGCCACATTGAAAGATTAGTGCTTTTGCAAATTGGAATACCGTCTGTGTTCAATGATACAGAAATGAAAGGCTTATTACAAATTGAATGTTTTGGGAAGCTAAATTTTCTAATGTTTGTATTTTCTAGAGCCAGAGCAAGCTGATGAGTTAGTCCAAAATAATGGTATTTTCCCCCAGCAATATCAGTTACTCTAGTTTTTCTGGGTGTTTTTAGAAGTGTTTTTGCACAGAGTGGAAGGTCGTCAGAAACGTGACCTTTTAAATTCTTTAGTAGACTAGTCAACGCTACATGGCTTATATTGTAAGTTACTGACCACTTGGCTAACTTTTCTTTTAAACTAATACACTCTCTTGTTAATTCTACATTACTAGCGTGAGCATTCTCTTCACCCCCAGTTACACTAGAAATATTGCTCTCCTCATTTACATATTCAACGCCTTCTTCTGATGAATTCGACAAACTACAATCTAGCCTACAAATGTCATTAACGTAAGTAACTTGCTTGGCACTATCTACACATTCACTTTTAATATTTTCAATATGTTCCGCAACTTCATCATGTATTCTTCGGCGCTTTGTTCTCTCCGACGACATACTGCTTTCTTGCTGTTCTTCCACCTTCCAAGTCTCTGCTGTTTTGGAACCACCGTTTGATGATACTCTCAAGTTCAAAGTCCGTGGATTTTTCCTTGTGATGCCTTCGGGTCGCGTCTAAACATTACAAATTCAAAGTACAAAACACATTAATTGAGCAATTGCATAAGCACATACATTTTTTGAAATTGTTAACTGTCAAATTAACAAACAACCTTTAACGACTTCTATCAAACCGAGATTCTGAAACGCAATTTTCCCGTTTGCCCCACTGTAGTTACTGGATTTTGACAATTGCGAAGAAAGTATGCTTCCCAGTATCTTCCGTAAAATTTTTCCAACATCAGATCCTCCAAAGGTTGAGCAGTATGAAACCTGTGAAGACAAAGAATTCATATTATTATCGTATTATGATAATAAATGTTTTGTAAATATACACTACAATTAGGCCAAATATACAATACAGCTGTGTCTTACAAGCTTTTCTCGGTTTTCAAAGCATTTGATCCACTCTTCCAGTTCATTTAATTCGTTCTGAGCATCGATTGGGAAAGTAAATGGTATTTCACTCACACTTGATTGCTGAGTACTAACCTCACTTGATTTTGCCCAGAGTCTTATGTCCTTTACGTCACTCTTTATCCCAGTTATAAGAGTCAGCACCGTCTTTTCGAACGCTGAATAGGAAAAAAATAGATGAGGTTAAGTGCATTGTATCTTACGATTGGTTAAATTAAATATATGACTTTAGCTACATGAGATAACAGCTTACCTTCTTGCCTCTTTTCCAAATTTGAAAGCTTTTCAAACAATGAATTTATATCCGCCTGGGGGACGAAGTACCCATCATGAATCGCATCATTTGGAGGATCTGCATCTTTACTGGCTGGAAGCCTTGGACTATTTCTGAGAGCTACAAAAACATTAATTATAACTCCCATTT